>JAHPZR010006891.1:27500-28891 GCA_019787425.1 Platygyra sinensis | reverse complement strand
TTACTCGGGCTTTCCAAAGGAAACGCCCGAGTTGAAATTTCGGCTTCGTTTTTTTTTTTCGTTCAGCCACAGTTTGCAATTCTTTACTTAATACGCATGCGCGAAGATTTTACTGATGAGCACATGGCATGGTGTAATGGCGGACGGAGCCGGACTAACGGAGAAGAGTTTATGCGGTGGAAGATCAGCACAAATGCTGTGTACGGATACAAAACGGATACAAAATGTGCACACAGCGTTCACGGTAGACCGACACTAAAAGATGAGGAGCACTTTCGGAACGGGTTGGTCCGCAAACATTACGAGAGATCTCTTTATGAGCGAACATTTATGAATGAAGACGATTTGAGATCTAGAATTTTCGGAACATTTGTTGTAAAATTACTTACTTGTCTGCCTCTTCTAGGATTTTCGAACATCTAAAAAATGATAAAATTGTCCATTTCACCATGTCAACGGATTTTTACCCTAAAAAGGTCACCTAGAATTTTCGCGAGCCTTTTTTCTGGCTGAAATTTTCGAACAGGTAAGGTTTGATCCCTATAATTTTCGGATCAGTGGACTTTCAGCTAGGAAATCCGAACAGATGAAAAATTTATAGGGGATACAAATATGCCCACATTCACCGATTAAATACTAAAACACGTTTAACAATGCTATGTTTAAGTGGTTTTGAACTATATTCTCGTTGGGTGCCCCTGAATGCTATAAATATATTCAGGAAAACGAAGTTTAACCTCGCCTATGGATCAATATAATATTGTTCGTATGAATTCTTTTTGAAAGCGTGGAGCTGGAGCTCATTCGTTTTGCCGATGTTTGTACATGTTCCGAAATGAATATTTAATCAGTGGCGTGTAACTTAACACTCCGGAAAGTACTTTGCAAGTAGACACTGTGACCCCTTTCCGCAGTATGATATTATTATACAGGCGGTCATCCCGCGCTTAGGTTTGCTTCCGATTTAAGCACTCCATTTTGCTTGCGTTTAATCCAACCCGGAAAAACGTCTTCACACTACACAGGGGCACCCAACGACAATTTTCGGAAAAATATCTGTTCGGAAGACGATTTGAGATCTAGAATTTTCGGAACAGGTAGGGTTTGATCCCTATAATTTTCGGATCACTGGACTTTCAGCTAGGAAATCCGAACAGATGAAAAATTTATAGGGGATAAAAATATGCCCACATTCACCGTTTAAATACTAAAACACGTTTAACAATGCTATGTTTAAGTGGTTTTGAACTATTCTCGTTGGGTGCCCCTGACTACAAAACAAATATGTTTTCCGCTTACTGTATACATAAGTAATAACCATGCATCTCTAGCATACCGAGATAAAAGCAGTTACAAGATAAACCCATAATTACAAAAAAGCTTACCGAAGT
>JAHPZR010006891.1:0-22500 GCA_019787425.1 Platygyra sinensis | reverse complement strand
TTTAGCCATGTTGCAATCATAATTTAATGTTGTTCCTTCAATGGTTGAAAGAAGATTTTCTACCCATCCTGTGGCAAATATCAATGTCATTGTTGGAGACGTGAACGTTGAGAATTTTCCCAAGCTTGATGATCTTTTCTGGGATATTTTCTTCAGGCGTCTCCGAGATGCCATGTATTTCAAGATTATGCTTTCGAGTGTATTGCTCTAAGTTATCTATTTGGTTTATTGCCGTGCTGAGGTCCTTAGTGGCTCCCTTTAGGTCGTCATTCAGCTCCGGTCTGCGACTTCTTCATCTGTGTTGCGTAACATTTATTTGAGCGAACTAACTTCTTGTTTGAACACTTTGTTCTCCGTCTCCAAGCTCTCTACTTTGCTGATGTGAAACTCTAGAGACTTCTCGAGTTCTTCATAATAATTGCGAAGTGCTCGGTGTTCTTTAACCAGCTCGTCGGTGTTTCTTTGTATTTTGTTAAGTGCCATCCAGATGCTTGACAAATCGGCATGTTCGGTCTTCGTGAGCTCTGCGGTCGTTGCAGATTTATTTGGCGGTATTTCGGGTGAACTGCTGCTGCTTGACCTTTCACCTCGCTTTCCTCCATTAATAAGCGGTGTTCCCTCACTTTCCTCTGATTTTTCAGCCATTACGTTATAATGCGGAGAGTTAAAACGGCAAACTACTCAAATCTGCTGCCGTCCATTTTCGCCTAAGATATCCTCTTTGCTGGAGGCCGGGGATGGAAAAAACTAGGTTAGACCAAGCTGAAACCAATTTACACAATTCCGATTTCAAACTGATAAAATATTTTCTGAAATTTTGTTTTCTGTCTGTAAAGATGGAAACTTTACACTTACTTGACAGCCATCTAACCTCTTTCAGATCATACCTGACTTATTCGCCCCATCTGATCCCTGCGTACACTGAAAATGCAAATCATTGCTGCTGTTGAACTTTCAGTAGGAGGAATAAAGCCGTGAGATTTTAGTATATATTACATATTAAACACAGACAACAATAAGGCCGTGAAGTTAGTAACTGATTATCTTCTTTTTATTACAGGTCGATTTTCTCTCCTTTTCATCTCCGGACAAAGTCTGACTCTGTTTAATTCAGGCAGATATTGCTTAAAGGAGCTGACGGACAAACTATAGACTGTTTTCACGTGCGTTTCTCTTCGAAAGCTTGCATGGGCGAAGCAAGCAAGCGAAAGCGGCCGCGATCCTATTTTTGTCCTTTCCTCAGCTGCAGCGTCACTGCCTTGCGTTTTGGTCCGTTCATTTCCCACGCGCCGAGATAATATTTTGCTAAGCTGGCGATCTCGACGAAACTCGAGACAACTGTAGAGGGTTTATGAACAGACTACAAATTCAGAGCCAAATCAAATCCGAGTAACTAGGATTTGATTTGGCTCTGAATTTCTATGATACCTGATTGGCTTAAATCATGTGCAAGTTGTCACCCAATCCTGACACGTGCGCTCACAAAGGTTTTCCCGCGCTTTGCGTCGGGCTACATGTGTCTAACTTGCTTTGATTGGTTCACTGGATTCTCTGTGTCCATTGTGAATGGACAGAGTACTTTGGTTTTGGTTTGACGACACGCACTCAATTGAATAATTTAAGGGGTGATTCTATCTGATTAGGACTGAATTTTGAAGTAGTTTTAAAAGGGAATTGTTAAGATTAAAATGGGTTGGGAACACTACCAGACAGTTGACCCCCTCGAAAAAGAGTCCCAGGTTCGTAGGGGGACTGTTTGGTGTCCGTCTATTAATTTTTCACTTCAAATTTCAATTTTCCAAATCCATCAAATCTTCAAATTTTCTTATTTTCCTCAATTTAACCTATCCTTTAAGAAAAATATCTCATTCACAAAATATCCAAAAAACACCCAAAAATTTACACAAAACTGTAAAACATTGGTGAATGTTCTAAGTGGATGGATTTGGCATTGCTTGAAACTTGAACGAGATATTGGCACAAAGGCCACGTTGAGCGACTTGCAAAAAGCCTTCAGGTGAAATCCCCCCTTAATTGCTGAGTGGAGAAATAAAATTCTATTAAAGCAAGATACCATATACGACTCGAACATTTTAACATTTTGTTTGCCACGCACAAATTATTTCAAATATAGTTTTAGCTATAGTGGCGCCGCACTGTGGAATCGCCTTCCCTATGAGGCTAGGTGCGCGGAATCCCTCAGGTCGTTCAAACGCGAAATCAGCAAAGCTCTAAAAGGCAGGGCATTCACGGAAAGCAGCTCTTTAATATAGTGTAGTTTATAGTTATAGTTGAGTAGTTTTAGTTTTGTATCTTTCTGTAAATATATACCTGCCAACTTTTTCTGGCGCGAGATTTTTATCCTGGGAGTGCTGAGATTTTTGAAGACGACACGATCATTTCCGAAGATTCCCGAAGAAGTCCGAAGTCTTCCGAAGACGTCCGAAGTCTCCCAAAGACGTCCGAAATCTACCGAAGTTGAAGTTATCGAGAAAACGCTTAGCCACAAGGACCGACGTTAGCTGATAGTCTTAGGACGCGCATAAACGCGAGCTCGCTCCCAATTCTTTTCACTTCAAAAATCAGAGATCGCGAGGTAAGGTATTGTCATTTATTCATTTTACACATGGTTTCGTTCCTTACATGCGTCTGAGTTAACATATTTTTGGAAATTGTGTCAAGCAAGACGGCAACAACACCCATTTTTCAATCAGGCGTGAGAAATTGGCCCGCAGGCGTGAGACTCGTGAGTTTTCAACCCGCAGGCGTGAGACTCACGCCTAAGGCGTGAGAGTTGGCGGGTAAGTAAATAGCGGATGAATTGCCCGTGGTTAAATACAGTTTCTTTCTTTCTTTCTTTCTTTCTTTCTTTCTTTCTTTCTCTCTTTCTCTCTTTCTCTCTTTCTCTCTTTCTCTCTTTCTTTCTTTCTTTCTTTCTTTCTTTCTTTCTTTCATTCATTCATTCATTCACATGTTGTAACGATGCAACCAGCGATTTATCGATCATGATGCCCACATAGAGGGAATTTCAGCAGCCTCTACAAGCTATCCATTCGATATTTCCCCGAAAAATTTGTAGTGAGAGTCAAATTAAAAACGCTTGGAATTGGTACAAAATGGGTAAATTTCCATCAGGAGCATTGATTTATGCACCAGTCAAAGTAAACCCCAACACCCCCCCCCCCCCCTTACCCCGGGATATGTGGGGCTCTATTTGGGCTTAATCACCATACAGACCTTGATCACGCAATGCTGAAACAAAAGATTTTTCCCGTCAAACCTCTCATCCAGTGCGAGGCTGGACGGGCAAAAACAAACGGCTTTTTGTTCTCCTGGGACTCAAAATGGCCGCCGTGTGATAAACGTCTATTGGTAGCTCTTTGAGGCCCCAGCATGCGGGAGATTCGTGCGTTTTGTCGCTTTTGTCCTGGGGAATGTGGGGCATTAGTAGGGGATTCGTTCTAATCCAAGATGGATTAGAACAAGGATTTTTGGGTACATTTCGGCACATCGTTCACAGAAGGATCACAGGCATTTGTAGAATCAGTTTTATTGTTTTTCATTCAATACATTGATTAATTTAGGGCATCAAACGTTTTAATATTGAGATGCCGATGACTTTTTGTTTCGCTGCTCCGTAAAGAAAACCTTTCTGAATGTTGCTTATATAACTTATGGAATGTTATGACTAAAATTGTCCTTAATATAAACTGCAGAGATTCCAACCCTCCCGTTTGGGTCGAAAGCCTCCCGGTTTTGAAAAACTTTTCCGGCCCCCCGTTTTCACTAAATATTCCCCTGGTTTTTGAAACGGCTCTTCCTAGCCAAAGGAAGATAATGTTTCCTTTGTTTAACCAGTCTTTTTAGCACGATTCTTGTCCGTTTTTAGATGTTTTTTCTGTGCTTTTCTCAGCCATTTTTCCCTTTTGGTATCCTAGCATATAAAGAATGCTGTAGTTTTGGTTGCGGAAATGCACTGGATTGCCTGGACTTTGTGCAAGGTTTGCATTCATTCGTAGCATGCTCTCTTGGCGCTCGATTTCATGGTTGATCTTAGGTTCATTCAATGAGAAAGTCTAAGAAAAAAAACTCCACTATTTTCCCCTGACTGTGATCTCAAGATGCAGGAAATGGCATCTTAGAGGTACGTATCTTAAATTTTTTTCCCGGGGGAGCATATTCCTGGACCCCCTAGAGGCTCACGCCTGCGGCGATTATGGGCACAGCTATGCTGGGTCTAAAAACTGCCTTTCTTTAGTTGACAAGGCTGGAATCTCTCAAACTGGCATTCTTAAAATTTAATTTTAAATTTAATTCTACCGCTTTGTGAATTATTTAACTACAAACTCATCAGGAACATTTTCAGTTAACCCAGGGCTGGGGCATTTGTCGCTTTTTGCATGCTATTAAAACTAATCCCCACTTATATCCCGGGTTGGGGGGGGGGGGTCGGACAGGTACATTAGTACATCAGTACTATTTCCATTTGCTATGATACAGGAGACTATATGGTAAGGTAAAGATTTCATATGAGCCAAGTGGCCCATCAGGCCGGAGCTTATCCTGGTTTCTGTGGCATGAAGGGACTAGGAGTACTTGTACTTTTCTCTGGATGGGATGCTAGTCCATCGCAGAGTTACCCCAGCATTAAATCGCCGGTACCCACTTATACACCTGGATGGAGATACTAAGTCATGTCCCTGAACTCTCCTTTCATCCCGCGCCCTACAGGGGCTAAACCTGGTCCGGCGAAAAGAGAGTCCAGGATAACTTGCATGCGCATGCTCAGAACGCTGCCATTTTTCCTCCTTAAATCGGGTGAAATACCATAATAGGAAGTACTTTCCAGATTCGGCTTGTGGCGTGCGCGATTTTCTGAATGATAATGTACAAGCAGCAGTTTCTGCATTCAGATTGGTTAAAAACATGTCAATTAATCCCATATCAGTGAAATTTCACCAGTGCCACGCTATACCAAATTCGATTTGTTCTTTACCCAACTATCAAAAATAACAAAAGAAACCTTTGTCAACATTTGTTGACAATTGAAAACACTGACTCGGACTTGAAAGTGCAAGCGCCGCATTATGGAAAGGAGCTACTTGTACGCGTCAGACTTTCCTTTCAAACACTTTTGCAAACTCGCTCAACGTGCAGAAGCAATATATACGGAGAAAATGTTTGGGAAGAGAGTAATGACGCGTACGCGTTGTCGATAAGAGTACAGGCCGCGATAAACCAGTTTTCGATTTTTATGCTTTTTTATCACAGTAGCAACGTCAAATAAAATGTCTGTTTTCTTTTTTCAGAGTGCGAAAAAAGGAATTGCGTAACACATTGTCGCAAGCAAAGGTTTGATTGGTTCGTTCTAAGCATGCGCATGCAAATTATCCTGGACTCTCTTTTCGCCCGTCTGGGTTCAGCCCCTATAGGGTGGCGGGAAGAAAGGAGAGTTCAGGGCGGATTAGACTAAGATGGAGAGAGATAAGGTGAGAGATAAGTGTCTTGCCCAAGAATACAACACAATGTCGACGGATAGGGCTCGAACCAGGACCGCTCGATCAGGAGACAAGCGCACTAACTTCATGAGGCCACCAAGCCTCCACACGCTATGCTCTATGGGAAGGGAACCACTCTTAGCCAGCCTTTGGTTCAAGCATTGAAGATTAATAATTTTATTTCCAACTCGAGGTTACAAGTTCCAGGTTACCAACGATTATCAGCGTTAAAGAACGCTGAGCTACTATTGTTAAAAAAAAAACTGTTGAAACCGTTACTATAGCATAACGTAGGCATCGCTACACCGATGCAAGTGTGTTAGAAACTCAAATCAAAAACGCCCCGAAGTAAGTGTTCTTTTCTTTCATTATAAGTTTCACGGAGCCATTTTCTGGCGCCCCATAAGAGTTAATCTTCAACGAGATAGGATCACCGGCATTCAGAACAAACACACAATTGCCGTTCGCCGATGCGGCAGGACCTCCACTTGTAACTGGTGATGTAATAAAGCTGACAATATCACCATTCACAAGAATCTGCACTCTTCCTTCAGACAAAAACGAGAGATGTGCGTAAATGTAATACCTTCCAGCTTTGGGTACCGTCAGTTTTCCATTTTTGTACTTCATACCGCCTTCAAGATGACTATGAGGGTCGCTATCATTCCAGTGTTTTATCACTGAAAAGTAAATCATAACTTGCTTAATCAACATTGCTCCTGGATCGATGTTATGGTTACTGTTACCCAGCCTCACACTGCCGTTTTCAAATAGACTGATTGTGCTGATTTGCAAGAATCAAGAACGAACAAAATTAAGTTAAAATTGAAGTCACTTGGTCTGTTTTCTTTCAGTTCAGTAGTCTCAAAACAAATCTGAGAGCTGAGTCTGCAGAATGAAATATTTACTTTTTCTCTCATTTCTTTGCTCTCTTTTTATCGTATCAGGTCTTCAACGAGTGAAATGGTTGGAAGAGGTTAATTAATTACTTTCTACTTCCTTAAATATTATCGTTGCTCCACCAGCATACATTAGAAGATAATTTAATTCCTAAACAAGCACATTTCGCGAATGAAATCACCCATAATGAACTAACCATTGATGGGAGCATGGATATCAAATACCTAGTTTGCGGACTGCAAGATTTAACCAGATAAAACAAAATTCTGAAGTAACGTATACCTGTCTTAGTCAAGTAGCCAACGACCCCGAGAGTAGATGCTACAATATGCGCAGACGGTTTTTTCTGAAACAAAACACAAAAATTGAACGTGAGAAAGAAAGGATTTAGGCCGGAAATCATGGGCTTCTGTCGAAAATTAGCGAATCAATTAGCGTATCAATGTCAGTCAACTGTAAATTGTTTTAAATGTTACATTTCACAGCCAACCCGCAGATAACCTGCAGAGCAAATGGACAGAGAGCGAAACGTGATAAACCACAGGCGGCCCAAGCGCGAGATGAAAGGAAATAATTAAAATATAAATGAAACGTAGGCGAACGTGACTCTTGCCTTCGAGTGGTGTTGTGTTACAAAGATGCGATTTACAAGAGTTTGTATGGGAACTTTACGGGTTTGCTTTAAATACCTGAAAAATGTAACGTTGTGTGAATAAAACTGACTTACCTTGCTTTCCTTTCTTATGCTTTGTTGTTTCACGGACGTGTTTGAGGCCGTTTTGAAGCGTTTTCAGCGAGTTAGCACTGGTGGTGGTTTCCCACTCTCGTTCGCGTACGTTTCATTTATATTTAATTATTTCCTCTCATCTCGCGCTTGGGCTGCCTGTGGATAAACTAGCTCGGAGCGCGAGTCGAAAAACTGCCCTGCGTGCGGCTAGCCTTTGGCGCTCGTAGTCGCGTCGCTCTCCGTGATCGCGTATGCACTTCGGGGTCTGCTCCGTTCATTCGCCTGGTCTGCATACAGGCTCACCTACGAACGATTCCCAGCTAGGAAATCCCGACTTGTCGCTAATATGTAGGCGCTGGTAAAATTTGTAGGGCGAAGAAACAAGTTCTTGAAGTGTCTGGAGTTAATTATAATATACCTTTTTCGCTTGTACATTTTGTTTTCCCAATACAGATCATGTGCTGATACTCAGGAGATTTGATCTTTTGTTTTGTTCATTAAAAAGGGTACATGCAAGCATGAATATGTCTGCATGTACTCTTTTTAATGAACAAGACAAAGGATCAAATCTCCTGAGTATCATCACGTGATCTGTATTGGGAAAACAAAATGTACAAGCGAAAAAGGTCTATTAGAAAACCACGTTTCGGCTTTCAGTCTTCCTTGGCTTCGGTTTTAAAATTAACGATTATTTAGAATTGCCAAAAATTAAAACCCGACTCACGGTTCGCAATAAAAACTAGCTCTACTTTAGTAATTGTTTTTTTGTCATACCTTTGACAATGACAATAACAATAATAATAACAAAACGATAGCAATAGCAATAGCAATAACAATAAAACATTTTTAAGACTTTTATTTAAGATATAGAAAACATGTACGGTGTTTCTATCGAGTTATCGAGTTAAGCCCTGGTCAAACGGCGCGTGATAGTCGATGATAGTTGATTCTACCCTAACTATCATCAACTATCATTGACATGGTCAAACGGCCAAAAAAGTTCGTGATAGTTGACGATAGTTCACCGGCAGTCGCGCAAGCAAAGTCACGAGAGCAACGAGTTCCAAGCTCTTTCAGCGTTAAAATGTGAATACTAAATGGCGTCCCGTAAGACAAACTTGTAAAAGTATGAATTTTTCGCGACGAAAGAGGGCGGCAGCATGTTTTCTAACCGCTATCGGGCCAGTGATTACCAAAACAGCTAACCGAAAAAACTATCATGAACTATCATACGCGTGGTCAAACGAGAAAAACTATCATCGACTATCATGAAGAATTTGAACAAGCTCAAACTGAATGATAGTCGATGATAGTCAATGATAGTGCATGATAGTTGGTGGTCAAACGGAAGCGCGCGCTCAACTATCATCGACTATCATCGACTATCATGAGCCGTTTGACCAGGGCTTTAAAGAAACACGAGTGGAAGTTTGGGAGAACGAGAAATGCTGTGTGAACACGAGCTGCAGGTGATTGTTTCCACAGCTAGTTCGAGTTCTGCCAAACTTTCACGAGTGTTTCTATAATGGCTCGCTAGAAACCGGAGAGCATGATTTCTATTTCCTTTAGAAAACACCGCCACAACTAAAAGGAAAAGAATTTGTTAACTTCGATTATCAAAATGTAAATTCTCTGTGCTCGCGCCATCATTACGTCAACAGCTCGTGCTAGTTCTTTGTCTCCATCGACTTACAGAAACACGATTTTTAACCAATCATCGCGCGTAATTTTCTTAGGACTGGTTCATGCTTTAGCGTGCACTATCGAGATATGGAGCAAGTGGGAAGTTTGGAGAGCACGAAAGAAGCGTAAGAGTTGCCCGAGGCGATAGCCGAGGGCAACTCTAGCTTCTTGAGTGCTCTCCAAACTTCCCAAGTGCTCCATAACTCGATAGTGCACAGCTAAAAGCATGAACCAATTGTTTTATAACATTGCAGGTGGAACTGTGCATAAAATCCTGAAAATCCGACGCGAAAAAAAGACAACATATCAGAAGTGATTGTTCGCGGTAAGCGAAATAGCAATTGGTTTTATTTCAATTTTTCTGTTGAAAGCTCGAGTTTTACATTTAACAGTTTTAAAACGGAAAAACTTAAGCTTACCTTTAAGGTTGAAACAGACAAGCAGTTTGTAATTTGTTTGGTTTAACCAGTGTCTTTCTATCAAAAGTTGTTGCATTTTACCCTCGGACAGTGGAGCGAATCGACGGCGCTGTTGCGAGTATCCTTTTCCGTTGTTTTTCTCTTTTTCTGCCTTCTTTAAGAACTCTACCCGTGACAAAAGGCCGGAAAATTGTGTTTGTTTTGGGACTAGTGGGCCGAGTCTCTCTTTCCATTATTGTAACGAAATATAATATTTTTCCCCGCGCTAACAACGGCCATCAGCGAGCACTGTCGAGACTTGGAGCACGCTTACGTATACTGAATTTGATTGCGTGGCTCTGCTAGCTATGTTATAATCTAAATTTGTATACTGATGGAATTTCACAGATTAGGGCACAACAGTTTACTGTGAAAACACTGCTATTCCCATTACGATCCCGAAATGGCTGGTGTTACCGTTGACGACAAAATAAAATTCGAGAGGCACATGGGAAATGTATGCAGAAAAGTCTCGAAGCAGATCGCTGTTCTCAAGCGCATGATCCTTCCATTTGAAACAAGAAAATGTTTCTACCTCGCATTCATCATTCCGTACTTCACCTAGTGTTCAGAGATACGGCATTTCTTCGATAAAAGCACCACTGCAAAGCTAGAAAAATTTGACGAGCGTGTCCTCCGTTTTGCCATTAATAATAATAAAAAAAAAAACTTCTTGATCAAATAGGCTTACCATCACTTGTGAATCAACACGACGCAAAAATAGTCTGCACTGGAGTGTGAAAGTTATAAACACTGATCATGCACCATAGAGCATATCAACGAACTGATCAGGTCTGATATGATTGTTATACTTTATACCTTGTGTTATTGGTTAGTCTCAGCTTGATCTCATTTTATTAAAGGTTATATCTAGTCCTTTGAAATTCTTTTTACTTTTACTTTCTGTGTTATACCTGAAAACTAGCTGGTGAGATTTTCCTCACAAAAGCCAAGTGTATAAAGCAAGATTGCAGTCATCATTTTGTTAGCGAACGGAGTTTGGGAGCGATGTCCAACGAGTTTACCAAGCAGAAAGGTCTCTGATGACTCCCTTGGCCGGGACGAAACGAGCTGTGTAAAAGACTATGCCACGAAATTATCACAAGTAACTGTCAACTTCATTGTTGTCAATTTTCAATCGTGAATTTGTGCGGTCGGGACCCTTATGCGAGTTAAGGCGACTAAGATTGCTGTCATCATTTTGTTAGCGAACGTGACTTTAGGCGGATGCCCACCGAGTTTGCCAATCAGAAAGGTCTCTGATGAGTACCTTGACCGGGACGAAACGAGCTGCGTAAGACTAGCTACGAAATTATCACAAGTAATTGTCAACTTTATTGCCAATTTCCAGTCGTGAATTTGTGCGGTCGGGATCCTTATGCGATGTAAGGCGAGTTTGCTGTCATCATTTTGTCAACGAACGGGACTTTAAGCGCGATGCCCAATGAGTTTGCCTAGCAGAAAGGTCTCTGATGAGTCCCTTGACCGGGACGAAACGAACTGCGTAAGACTATAATACTGAATGAAATGAAATAACCACAAAGTAATAATATTAATACAATGATAATAGTTAACAACTATTCACCGAAGTGGAGGTGCCTAGCGGTGGATATTTACCGAGCCGCGAAGCGGCGAGGTAAGTATCCAATGCTAGCCACCGACACTGAGGTGAATAATTGTTTTAGTATATATCAAAACAGTGAGATAATATACACCACAAAAAATTAATTTGGATGATTTCTTCCCTTGACACGGCTGCAAACGGGACGCCATTTTGTCTTGAGTTGCTCGGAGGTAAATAGCACAGGATATTCGGAGTTTGTCGAGCCAATCAGCGCGCGCGTTTAACACTATCCACTGTTTTAGTATATTCTAATTAACAATTAGATTATGAGCTCGAGATTTCTATGAGGTGATAGTTGATGAGGCCGAAGGCCGAATCAACTATCGCCTAATAGAAATCGAGAGCGAATAATCTAATTGTTTTAGTAGAATTCTAACTGAAATTAACAAAAATAACGGTTTCCTATGATTTTTTCCACGCATTATTGGACTTTACGCTTAGACAAAGTTGCACGTATTGAACTGTCCTTGGCAAATTTGCAGTTGTTTACGCGCGTACCCGCTTTCTCAATATTTTCAAGTTTTTAAAGTCAAGAAACCGTCAATGTGCTTCTTTTAGTTTTCTCAGGAATTTAATTACATGTTTACGTCTAAATTTCCTTCCAAAACCTCGGAAAAACTATAACAACATCGCATTTCGAGGACGACCGGCAGCCAACTGTACTCTAATGGCTGATAGTATACGAGTAGCTCAGCCAATCAGATTGCAGCATTTGCATTAGTATACTAGTAGAATTCTACTAATACTGAATAGTAACGGAACCGAGTAACGGTAACAAGGACAAGAACCACAACAAGGACAAGAACTATAATAAAAATTTGTAGTTATTCAGACCGTAACTAGTGGGACAGTTCATCCCATGAAAGGGTGGAAAAGATCTTTACCTTCATAAAAGTGCTGTTTAGTACTGCGAGGTCAGCGTTTGTTCTGTTCAATGCCAACTTTAACTCATTCAACACAAAATCAGGGGTCTCCATCTGGAATAAAAAATTTTCTTAAGTATCGATTAAGGGTCTCTTACTTAAC
This sequence comes from Platygyra sinensis, assembly GCA_019787425.1. NCBI lineage: Eukaryota > Metazoa > Cnidaria > Anthozoa > Scleractinia > Merulinidae > Platygyra > Platygyra sinensis. Next base: position 10,584 of record JAHPZR010006891.1, on the reverse strand, counting down.
AAATAAATAAGCCTGAGCCGCGTATTACAGGCTGATAAGCCACGCGGGATATTGTTACAACACGAGAAGAATTCGTAAATCAAGACCCGCAGGCGAGTGATTTACGAATTCTTCGAGTGTTCTTCCGCTCTCAAGTGGGTTTATCAGCCTATAAACCATAGAAACTTGTGGTCTGTTGCTTTTATATAGTAATTCAGAAGACGCCCGATTTCTTCATGAGTTTACCAGCACAATAAACCATAGCCGACTGACCAATCAGAGCATGCGCTTTGATTTTGTTATCATATAAACTCTGATAAAATAAGGGTTTTTCACCAATCAGAGCGCGCGCAGGGTCCTATCTCAGTATATTACAATGTATGATAACCCTTTGACTTACATTAATCGTAGCGTTAAAGACAGCGGAGTACATCCCTGCCTTCCATGGTATATCTACCCTGAACGGCTGTCCATATCGTATGGATTACCTCTCGGTATGACTGCCAACTGTAACATCTTACATATGTACAGAGGTATATCTAAGCAATAGACCACAAGTTTGTATGGTTTATAGGCTGATAAACCACGCAGGATGTTGGTAGAACACGAGAAGAATTTGTAAATCACGCGCCGCAGGCGAGTGATTTACGAATTCTTCGAGTGTTTTACCAACATCCCAAGTGGTTTATCAGCCTATAAACCATACAAACTTGTGGTCTATTGCTTTTATATAATAATTGAGAAGACGCGCGATTTTTCCATGGGTTTACCGGCACAATAAACCATAGCTGATTGACCAATCAGAGCGCGCGCATTGATTTTGTTATTGTATAAATCTATGTATATCCATCTTAAGTAAACTTATTACATAGTAAAATATCTTGTGTATAGCATTTTGTATTCAAACATCCTATATATAGTATCATGTATCAGAAGTCTACATAAGAAACAAAGTATATTGCGTGTACCACAGTGCGTGATATGCTTGCGACATAGGGGTGAGGAGGGTGGGAAAATAATTGTACTAGAACACAAACTAAAGCAGGCAAGATGTTTGCCTGCTAGAGCGATGGAATGAATAAACACGAGGCTTATGTTCAATGCACTAGGAGTTGATCGACAGTGATGCAAGAACTATCCTGATTGGCTCAGCCAGTATAGGCACTATGAACACACATGATCGGGAATGAACTTTGGCCTGTGAAACCAATCCTATGTTATTGCATGTCACGCAATCCGCGAGTAGTTCTCACGGTTGTCCCATTAACTACAATTTACATCTTTTAAGAGATAAATTGGTCTAAAAAGCATCTGAGAGGTCAAGTCAGGCAAAATTTCGACTTGAAACTTCAACCACCTTGTGTGGAAAAATCACAAAAGCCCTTTACCTTTATTTTAGTGAAGTTAATTTCAGCTCCGAGGTCAGTGCTTGTTCTGTTTAAGATGAACCTCAACCGACTCAATGGGGAATTAAGGTTTTCAACCTGAAATGTAGAAAATTTCCCTAAATTACATAGTCGCCTCATGTAGCGCACCATTGAAGTTCTTTGTTAACCCAGACTGCTGAGTGTCCAAATTCCCTTTATACGACTGAATTTTCTTCAACATATTTTGCTTTAGCAAAAAGGATTATATCGTCAAAAATTGGAGCGGTGTTTTTCACCAATCAGAGCATGCGCATTGATTTTGTTATCATATAAACTCTGATAAAATAAGGGTTTTTCACCAATCAGAGCGCGCGCAGGGTCCTATCTCAGTGTATGATAACCCTTTGACTTACATTAATCGTAGCGTTAAAGACAGCGGAGTACATCCCTGCCTTCCATGGTACATCTACCCTGAATGGCTGTCCATATCGTATGGATTACCTCTCGGTATGCAAAGTTTTTATGGTATTTAATTAATAGTAGGAATTACACCGTTTCAGGTCATGTTTATTCATATAGGGTGCCCTTTTTAGTATTATACGGTCAACAATGCAATCAATAGGGGTTCTGCAAAACTTACTGAATTACTGCAAGATAAAAAGCCTAACACTAAAAATGATAGCAGCAGAGTCGTCAATAAGAAATAAAATTTAAAAAAGCATGTGAGAGGTCAAGTCAGGCAAAATTTCGACTCACAAAAGCCCTTTACCTTTATTTTAGTAGAGTTAATTTCTGCTTCGAAGTCAGTGCTTGTTCTGTTTAAGATGAACTTCAACCGACTCAATGCGGAATTAAGGTTTTCAACCTGAAATGAAGAAAATTTCCCTAAATTACATAGTCGCCCCATGTAGTGCACCATTGAAGTTCTTTGTTAACCCAGACTGCTGAGTGTCCAAATTCCCTTTATACGAATTTTCTTCAACATATTTTGCTTTAGCAAAAAGGATTATATCGTCAGAAATTGGAGCTGTGTACAACCAGTTCTTACTATGTCACCCTACACCTTATGGCTGTAGTTTTGTAGTCAGTTTGAAACAGTTATTCTCATTATAGCGAAAGTGTTTTCAATATTAAATTTTTCAAATAACCATACCCAGCAAAATACTGAAGAGTGTTGGGAAAAAAACAAATACTGTATAATTATTCACAGTTCAGCATAAGTCAAAAGAAAGAATTGTCTACGAACCCTTAATGTAAGAGTTGTGTTCATGGCTACAAGACTATCTTTTGTAACTGTGTCATGATCAGAAATCGTCAGTGGCTGATTCCTTGTCATGTTAAGATCATCTCGGAGAGCATCATACCAAGCATCTGCCTGTAGAGTTAAATCGCACCTAGAGTCAACTGACGCAAATGTGCCTGGCGGCGAAAGACGTTTCTGTCGAATCTTGTCTTTACAAACGTTGTGTTTTATTCTTTAAATAATTACGAGCCTGATTTCCTTTTCGTGAACGGTCGATGCCATGGTAACCAAGCTTTTCGGACTGGACAACTAAAACTAAAATAAAACTTACGTCACATTAAATATTTCATTGAAGACACTTTCAATGTAACCTTGTGGTTGTAACTTGGGTTGTCACTGGTCACGTGATTAGAACGCGCCCGCAATTTTTTGTCGCGAAAATGGCGACAACCGTTTACGAAGGGAAAACTGCGACCTATTATCAACGGCCACCTCCTAACGACTGACAACGTTGGAGCCAAACATAGACCCTTTTCATAGATGGCTGAAAATTTAAAATTCTTTTGTATCATTTAATTTAGCCTCACTAAACTCGTTTGGGAGCAAAATAGATCTGAACTATCAACACAGAAACGAGGTCACTCAGCCTAATTATTTTTAAATTACGGTTAGCATGCTTGTTTAAATCAAACTACGTCTGCTTACCAAACCCAGTTGAAGGCTTGTTATATTGTCCTCAAGGGCCTTTACCTTGGCCGAGAGACTATCATCATAGTCTGTTGTCTTATCTAAATAGAAAACATTGAAGACTTGTTATTGCACTTAATTACTTCACTTCTGATTCAATAGGTGCATTGAATCTAGCTACTTGGTCGGATAAATGAATGGTGGAAGACAAAATTATTTTCGTTTAATTTGTATGAATAGAGAAAAATGAGTATTGTAAAACAGAACGATGATTCTAATAACCCTTGTCCCTCGTAAAGATAAATCTATTAAGTAACAATCCATGTAAGAAGGAGGCAACCACGCGGCAAGGAATGCAGAAACTGCTGCTTGTACATTATCATTCAGAAAATCGCGCACGCCACAAGCCGAATCTGGAAAGTACTTCCTATTATGGTATTTCACCCGATTTAAGGAGGAAAAATGGCAGCGTTCTGAGCATGCGCATGCAAGTTATCCTGGACTCTCTTTTCGCCGGACCAGGTTTAGCCCCTGTAGGGCGCGGGATGAAAGGAGAGTTCAGGGACATGACTTAGTATCTCCATCCAGGTGTATAAGTGGGTACCGGCGATTTAATGCTGGGGTAACTCTGCGATGGACTAGCATCCCATCCAGAGAAAAGTACAAGTACTCCTAGTCCCTTCATGCCACAGAAACCAGGATAAGCTCCGGCCTGATGGGCCACTTGGCTCATATGAAATCTTTACCTTACCATATAGTCTCCTGTATCATAGCAAATGGAAATAGTACTGATGTACTAATGTACCTGTCCGACCCCCCCCCCCCAACCCGGGATATAAGTGGGGATTAGTTTTAATAGCATGCAAAAAGCGACAAATGCCCCAGCCCTGGGTTAACTGAAAATGTTCCTGATGAGTTTGTAGTTAAATAATTCACAAAGCGGTAGAATTAAATTTAAATTAAATTTTAAGAATGCCAGTTTGAGAGATTCCAGCCTTGTCAACTAAAGAAAGGCAGTTTTTAGACCCAGCATAGCTGTGCCCATAATCGCCGCAGGCGTGAGCCTCTAGGGGGGTCCAGGAATATGCTCCCCCGGGAAAAAATTTAAGATACGTACCTCTAAGATGCCATTTCCTGCATCTTGAGATCACAGTCAGGGGAAAATAGTGGAGTTTTTTTTCTTAGACTTTCTCATTGAATGAACCTAAGATCAACCATGAAATCGAGCGCCAAGAGAGCATGCTACGAATGAATGCAAACCTTGCACAAAGTCCAGGCAATCCAGTGCATTTCCGCAACCAAAACTACAGCATTCTTTATATGCTAGGATACCAAAAGGGAAAAATGGCTGAGAAAAGCACAGAAAAACATCTAAAAACGGACAAGAATCGTGCTAAAAAGACTGGTTAAACAAAGGAAACATTATCTTCCTTTGGCTAGGAAGAGCCGTTTCAAAAACCAGGGAATATTTAGTGAAAACGGGGGCCGGAAAAGTTTTTCAAAAACCGGGAGGCTTTCGACCCAAACGGGAGGGTTGGAATCTCTGCAGTTTATATTAAGGACAATTTTAGTCATAACATTCCATAAGTTATATAAGCAACATTCAGAAAGGTTTTCTTTACGGAGCAGCGAAACAAAAAGTCATCGGCATCTCAATATTAAAACGTTTGATGCCCTAAATTAATCAATGTATTGAATGAAAAACAATAAAACTGATTCTACAAATGCCTGTGATCCTTCTGTGAACGATGTGCCGAAATGTACCCAAAAATCCTTGTTCTAATCCATCTTGGATTAGAACGAATCCCCTACTAATGCCCCACATTCCCCAGGACAAAAGCGACAAAACGCACGAATCTCCCGCATGCTGGGGCCTCAAAGAGCTACCAATAGACGTTTATCACACGGCGGCCATTTTGAGTCCCAGGAGAACAAAAAGCCGTTTGTTTTTGCCCGTCCAGCCTCGCACTGGATGAGAGGTTTGACGGGAAAAATCTTTTGTTTCAGCATTGCGTGATCAAGGTCTGTATGGTGATTAAGCCCAAATAGAGCCCCACATATCCCGGGGTAAGGGGGGGGGGGGGGGTGTTGGGGTTTACTTTGACTGGTGCATAAATCAATGCTCCTGATGGAAATTTACCCATTTTGTACCAATTCCAAGCGTTTTTAATTTGACTCTCACTACAAATTTTTCGGGGAAATATCGAATGGATAGCTTGTAGAGGCTGCTGAAATTCCCTCTATGTGGGCATCATGATCGATAAATCGCTGGTTGCATCGTTACAACATGTGAATGAATGAATGAATGAAAGAAAGAAAGAAAGAAAGAAAGAAAGAAAGAAAGAGAGAAAGAGAGAAAGAGAGAAAGAGAGAAAGAGAGAAAGAAAGAAAGAAAGAAAGAAAGAAAGAAAGAAAGAAACTGTATTTAACCACGGGCAATTCATCCGCTATTTACTTACCCGCCAACTCTCACGCCTTAGGCGTGAGTCTCACGCCTGCGGGTTGAAAACTCACGAGTCTCACGCCTGCGGGCCAATTTCTCACGCCTGATTGAAAAATGGGTGTTGTTGCCGTCTTGCTTGACACAATTTCCAAAAATATGTTAACTCAGACGCATGTAAGGAACGAAACCATGTGTAAAATGAATAAATGACAATACCTTACCTCGCGATCTCTGATTTTTGAAGTGAAAAGAATTGGGAGCGAGCTCGCGTTTATGCGCGTCCTAAGACTATCAGCTAACGTCGGTCCTTGTGGCTAAGCGTTTTCTCGATAACTTCAACTTCGGTAGATTTCGGACGTCTTTGGGAGACTTCGGACGTCTTCGGAAGACTTCGGACTTCTTCGGGAATCTTCGGAAATGATCGTGTCGTCTTCAAAAATCTCAGCACTCCCAGGATAAAAATCTCGCGCCAGAAAAAGTTGGCAGGTATATATTTACAGAAAGATACAAAACTAAAACTACTCAACTATAACTATAAACTACACTATATTAAAGAGCTGCTTTCCGTGAATGCCCTGCCTTTTAGAGCTTTGCTGATTTCGCGTTTGAACGACCTGAGGGATTCCGCGCACCTAGCCTCATAGGGAAGGCGATTCCACAGTGCGGCGCCACTATAGCTAAAACTATATTTGAAATAATTTGTGCGTGGCAAACAAAATGTTAAAATGTTCGAGTCGTATATGGTATCTTGCTTTAATAGAATTTTATTTCTCCACTCAGCAATTAAGGGGGGATTTCACCTGAAGGCTTTTTGCAAGTCGCTCAACGTGGCCTTTGTGCCAATATCTCGTTCAAGTTTCAAGCAATGCCAAATCCATCCACTTAGAACATTCACCAATGTTTTACAGTTTTGTGTAAATTTTTGGGTGTTTTTTGGATATTTTGTGAATGAGATATTTTTCTTAAAGGATAGGTTAAATTGAGGAAAATAAGAAAATTTGAAGATTTGATGGATTTGGAAAATTGAAATTTGAAGTGAAAAATTAATAGACGGACACCAAACAGTCCCCTACGAACCTGGGACTCTTTTTCGAGGGGGTCAACTGTCTGGTAGTGTTCCCAACCCATTTTAATCTTAACAATTCCCTTTTAAAACTACTTCAAAATTCAGTCCTAATCAGATAGAATCACCCCTTAAATTATTCAATTGAGTGCGTGTCGTCAAACCAAAACCAAAGTACTCTGTCCATTCACAATGGACACAGAGAATCCAGTGAACCAATCAAAGCAAGTTAGACACATGTAGCCCGACGCAAAGCGCGGGAAAACCTTTGTGAGCGCACGTGTCAGGATTGGGTGACAACTTGCACATGATTTAAGCCAATCAGGTATCATAGAAATTCAGAGCCAAATCAAATCCTAGTTACTCGGATTTGATTTGGCTCTGAATTTGTAGTCTGTTCATAAACCCTCTACAGTTGTCTCGAGTTTCGTCGAGATCGCCAGCTTAGCAAAATATTATCTCGGCGCGTGGGAAATGAACGGACCAAAACGCAAGGCAGTGACGCTGCAGCTGAGGAAAGGACAAAAATAGGATCGCGGCCGCTTTCGCTTGCTTGCTTCGCCCATGCAAGCTTTCGAAGAGAAACGCACGTGAAAACAGTCTATAGTTTGTCCGTCAGCTCCTTTAAGCAATATCTGCCTGAATTAAACAGAGTCAGACTTTGTCCGGAGATGAAAAGGAGAGAAAATCGACCTGTAATAAAAAGAAGATAATCAGTTACTAACTTCACGGCCTTATTGTTGTCTGTGTTTAATATGTAATATATACTAAAATCTCACGGCTTTATTCCTCCTACTGAAAGTTCAACAGCAGCAATGATTTGCATTTTCAGTGTACGCAGGGATCAGATGGGGCGAATAAGTCAGGTATGATCTGAAAGAGGTTAGATGGCTGTCAAGTAAGTGTAAAGTTTCCATCTTTACAGACAGAAAACAAAATTTCAGAAAATATTTTATCAGTTTGAAATCGGAATTGTGTAAATTGGTTTCAGCTTGGTCTAACCTAGTTTTTTCCATCCCCGGCCTCCAGCAAAGAGGATATCTTAGGCGAAAATGGACGGCAGCAGATTTGAGTAGTTTGCCGTTTTAACTCTCCGCATTATAACGTAATGGCTGAAAAATCAGAGGAAAGTGAGGGAACACCGCTTATTAATGGAGGAAAGCGAGGTGAAAGGTCAAGCAGCAGCAGTTCACCCGAAATACCGCCAAATAAATCTGCAACGACCGCAGAGCTCACGAAGACCGAACATGCCGATTTGTCAAGCATCTGGATGGCACTTAACAAAATACAAAGAAACACCGACGAGCTGGTTAAAGAACACCGAGCACTTCGCAATTATTATGAAGAACTCGAGAAGTCTCTAGAGTTTCACATCAGCAAAGTAGAGAGCTTGGAGACGGAGAACAAAGTGTTCAAACAAGAAGTTAGTTCGCTCAAATAAATGTTACGCAACACAGATGAAGAAGTCGCAGACCGGAGCTGAATGACGACCTAAAGGGAGCCACTAAGGACCTCAGCACGGCAATAAACCAAATAGATAACTTAGAGCAATACACTCGAAAGCATAATCTTGAAATACATGGCATCTCGGAGACGCCTGAAGAAAATATCCCAGAAAAGATCATCAAGCTTGGGAAAATTCTCAACGTTCACGTCTCCAACAATGACATTGATATTTGCCACAGGATGGGTAGAAAATCTTCTTTCAACCATTGAAGGAACAACATTAAATTATGATTGCAACATGGCTAAACAAAGTGCTATGATATATCTATAGTTGACAAAAAGAATTGGGACTTTTGACCTAATATTATTTTTTTAGAGCGCCGGCAACATGTGCTATTTTTCCAGTTTCGGCAGGCACGCAACTTGTGTCTAGCGGACCGAACTTCAATCAATCCTTGAAAAATTCAGTTAAAATTTTTCATCAAATGAAACTCATTTTAGTGATTGTCTAGGTAAGGGCTTCGAAATCCCAGCTTATGAAGAAAATCGAATTTTCGGAGCAAAATCAGTGGTCGGCCTCTTAAAATCCATGGATATAACTAAACCAAAGTTAACAGGCAAAATAAAGGTGGAGGAGGAATTTGTATTTTCACTAGGGAAAATATTAAAATCAAAACACGAAACGATTTAGTCAATGAAGAGAGCAACAGCAATGCGGAATTTCTTTTTATTGAAATTTTAAATGAAAAATGTAAAAATGTTATCGTTGGCATAATCTATCGACCACCAGGTAGCAAATTTAATGATTTTAAAAATTGCACAAATCGAATAAGCCTTGCTATATTATGGGTGACTTTAACATTGATCTCTTAAAATACGAATGCTGTAACTACTCAAATAACTTTTTTAATCAGTTATCGTCCTCGAGCTATATGCCGCTTATTACAAAACCTACTAGGATTACTAAATCGACTGCGACATTAATTGACAACATTTTCACAAACAATGCTAATAAAACAGGGCATCAAAGTGGCATCTTATTAAATAATATATCCGATCACCTTCCAATCTTCACTATCACAGAACACGAGACGAAAGATTACCCTTAATTCCTAATTCAGGTAGCTACACAACTAGACAAATAAGTAAAAAATCTTTAAAACTTTTTGCTAACAAAATAAAAAGTTGTGACTGGCAAACTATATTATCGAAAAAATATTCCAACAGAGTCATATGAATCATTCTTCAAAGAATTGTTTTGAGATATATGATTATTTCTTTCCACTAAAAAAGTATAAATCTAAAAGTATTAAAAGAGATAATAATTTATGGATATCTATAGGCCTGATAAAATCTTCAAAAACAAAGAAAAATTGTACAAAAAGGTTAATAAAGAATCCTACCAGAAAATAATGAACAAATGTACAAAAAATATCGCAATAAACTAAACCATCTAATACGAATTGCAAAAAAGAACTATTAAAAAAATTTAGTCAAGCTCAAAATGATATCAAAGCTACTTGGAATACTATCAATCAATTACTTGATAAACAAAAACCAAAAAGCTTCTTACCAAAGTCGTTCTTAAATGATAATAATGTAGAAATTAATGATCCAAATGTGATCGCAAATAACTTAAACGATTTTTTTTTGTTAATGTTGGGCCCAAACTCGGTAAAGAGTTCAGCCGTGATACTGATGAATTTTATAAATATCTTAAAGGTAATTGCTGGTTTTCAGTGTCACGCCATTCAAAATAGATCAAACTAAAAAATCAAAACCGTTCAATAGATTAAGTCCAGAATCTGGAAATAGAAAGAAGGTACATATGCAAAGACTCTCGCCAAGATTCAGGTCACAGCAATTTTTTTCATGGAAAATATGCGGAGAAACGTTTTCCCCAAATTTATAGAGATTTGTACGGAGACGCCATGCTGGTGCCCATGTACATGGGCACCAACATGGCGGCCGGAAACCAGCAGAAACATCTGTCACTGAGTTTTGCTACGAAAGAGTGAATTTATCTCTCGAATAACTCAAAAACGTAACAATAGTACTTTATTCTAATACAAGAACTGTTCAGATAGCCGAATTCCCCGAAATAAGTCACCTTCTAAACCAACATAACAGCTCTCTCGCCCGTCATGTAAATGTCACGTCACGCAAAAGCTTAGAAATTCAAGCGTAGTCTATCACTAAACCAAGAACCCATTCGGAGTGAAAATATGTATGAATATTAGTTTTTAGCCACTCTTATACAGCATGAAAGTAAAATTTCAGGAAGTTCAATATTTCTGAAGTTTGAAATTTAGTGACGTCATGTGAAAACCAGCAATTATAACGATTTAATTTTTTT
>JAHPZR010006890.1:2500-5000 GCA_019787425.1 Platygyra sinensis | reverse complement strand
AAAAATTGTCTGCATGTTGCCATATTCAATCACAGTAAAAAGTTCCTGAACATTTTTAAAACAGGATTAAAGAATTGACATGAAGTGATAGTACAACAATCATTCTCAGAAAATAAAATAATGTTTCGGAATAAAAATTTGCACACATGAATGGGTAACCAAGCTACAGCTGTACTGTCCAAAATTAGAGGCAGACTCCCTTTGACTTAGCTTTCAAAAAGTGATTTAGATGCTTACATGTACATAGAAAAGCCCTAAAAATATCAAAGGCAATAAAGCTGGCTAGCAATCTACATGTATACCAAGTATTTTGAAATAAAATGAATTGTCAATATTTTTAGGGCTTTTCTATGTACATGTAAGCATCTAAATCACTTTTTGAAAGCTACCTAAGTCAAAGGGAGTCTGCCTTTAATTTTGGACAGTACAGCTGTAATTAGGCATGTTAAATGGGGTGGTTGCAAGAAACCCTGTAAGGTACAGGTTTACTTCAAAACAAAGAGCTGAAAATTCAAACCAAAACCTGACATCACACTAAGTGTTGACTGAATTGAATAACAAAAGGTTTGTATCACATTTGGAAAACAACACTGTATGCACAGGTGTGTTTCTACAAAAGCATGCAAGAACATAGATAAGAGGCCTTTGAGAGAAGAAAGAATTGTGTTGCATAATAAAGTTTACAGTGCAAACAAAGTATGAAAGGATGTGAGGGCCAGAGTTTGTAGGCTTAAAAAACAATAAAAACGATTCAAGCAACAATGTTCAAGGTTACAGAAGATGTTTCATGTTGCACTGACAAATGTATGCAGCTCTAGAAGCCCTTTATTTTTTGCTAGATATGGTGCAAACCTTTTGTACATTAATCCAACCAAAATTTGAGAACAAATTCAATCTTCTTTTGAATTTTCAGCTCTTAACCGGACTGTCAAATTCCTTAATGAGTAATGAAACTCTATTTTCAATTTCCTTTGGAAGGAATGTGGTTAGTACAGTGGAACCTTGATTTAACGAAGACCCCAGTATAACAAACGATTTTCATGGCCTCAGTAACAGTAAACTATACTGAAAACAACCTTGATAAAACAAAACCTTGTTATAGCAAACATACTTTGCCAGTCCCTTGGGTTGGCCTTTCATTATATCAAAGTTCCACTGTACTTTGACATAACTATAACAAATTTTCTTGACATTTGTAGTGGTCATCAATCAAACAGGGTTTACAGGTACTTTGATATAATGTACTGTATATACAATGTATAAAATAACAGATGACAAACTGATCAAATGTAGATTTGACTTGGCATTTTATTACTCATGTATTTAGTTTCGTACTACACAACTCGTGTGCAGCACTCGTCAGATAAAGTTGCCGAATGTGAATTTACATCATTACTGTGAATAGGCTGATTTGAAATACACATGTAACCATTGAAAATACGAACACTTTTTGAAAACAAAGGAAAGCTGGAAATTATAAATACACTGCTGAATTACAACAACAACAATATTTTATTACTTCTCGATTGAGCCTTGATCCCCTGGCTCTGCAGGTACTGTAGCAGTGCTGATTGAGGCTGGCCAGGATAATCAGTGAGAGAAAAAGAAAATACCAATTAAAAACTACAGACAAATAAAAATAGGTAAATACATGTATGAAAACGGAATAGATTTACAGAAACAGCTATGTAATCAATTGAGGTTGGCAACGTTACAAGATAAGCTCTAAAAAAAAGCTTGAAAATTTAAAATCTAGCACTTTTCAGGAGGAATTTGTTTGGATGTCTACGTGAAGTTATCAGTTCATTCTGTATGTTCAGAGAGGCTTAATCAGGTTTGCAGAATAATAAATAAATGTACTTCTCCCAGAGGTATAGGTTACATCGATTTGAAATGGAGTTACATGGGGCAGCTTCCTATTGACTTTGACAATAAGTTAAAGTTCAAAGTCACTTGAAAGATTTTAAAACAAGCCGACTATGTATATAACCCCGCTTCAAATCAATGTAACCTCTGCCTCTGGAAGAAGTACCTTTGTAAACTTGAGTTAACCTCTCTGAACAAACAGAATGAACTGGTAACCTCAAGTAGACATGCAAACAAACTATTGTTCCTGACAAATGCTAAATTTTAACTTTTAGAGCTCCTCTTGTCACACAAAAGTAACAGCATTTATCTATAGTTTCCAGCTTTCCTTGTTTGTACAAGCATTCACACAATTGTATTGTAGCTTATCATATTTCCAATGATTATACATGTGTATTTCAAACCAATGTAATAATGTAAATTAGCATTTGGCAATTTTTACTGATAAGTGCTGCACACAAGTTGTGTATCTCGAAACTAAAAAGCAATAAAATGTCAAGTCCAATCTACAGTACAGTTGCTTGGTTAGTCATCTGTTATAACCACCTGCTAGTTTACTATTGAGCACTCTGAAAAAAGATCTGCAAAGTCACCTTGTTTACAGTATATACATGAATATAAAATATACATATTG
>JAHPZR010006889.1:0-27597 GCA_019787425.1 Platygyra sinensis | reverse complement strand
TTGAGATAAAAAGACAAAGCCGTGTACCAGTTTAAGTTTGTATTTACCTTTCACGTGGTTGAGTATTGATATCACCGATTGAACAAAAACAACAGAAAATAACGTGGGTCTAAACACAAACATGAAAAAGAATTCAACGGATGGAAGTCGTCACTGAGGAAATCACTCAATAGTTCTATTACCGCTGACCAGAACAAGCGATTAGGATTTCCCTTTTATCGTCTATCGTTTATCGTAAACGCCATTCGCAGCCATGTGTGGGCCGGGGCAAGCCAGGTAAGAAATCTAAAAATTTAAACTACCACTTTACTACAGCGAGCTTTTAGCGACGTGCGCATGCAGGCTTATGTTACAGTATACCGTTTTTTGACTATGTATTCCCGGGGAATTCGCAGATAACTGAAGACCCTTATTTTTTTATACATGTTTTTATGTTTCACGACTCAGTTCGTTATGGCACATCCCGCCATTGATCGACATAGAAATATCTAGCTTCTAGCTGCAACCTTCGAGCAATGATTTACAGCGCTGCGTTTACATTGTTATATCGCTGCTTAGCATTGCAAACTTTTACGTACAAATAACTTGACGCCGCAACTTTTAAGCAACGATACCCAGCGCTGCTTTTACATTGCTTTGTCGCTGTTAAAAATCGCAACCTTTCTGCAGCGCACGATTTTCGGCTTTCGATGCTTGTTAAACTCATGAGGGTTGCATCAGGGACGCTTAAGCACTGTGCAACCTAAAAGATGAATTGACGCAGCGCTGCAGGAGCGTTGCGCCGTTCGTACGGGAACACAGGCTGCATGACAATAAAACGAACAACACTCGTTCTGCTACCACCGTTTTCATTGATATACGCGACTTTGGAAAACAAAGCACCCGAGAAAACATTTGCAAAATTTCCGTCAGTCTTGCGTGTTATCGACAGATCGGATCGAAATCCACCAATCACAGCCCGCATGACGTAAAGAAGCTGAAAGTCACACTAGTGGCTGTAATTGGTGGATTTCGTTCTGAACTGTTGATAACACACAAGGGGCGCGTTCCATTCAACCAAAAATTCCGGTTTGACTTTCCGAATTTTCATACGTCGAATGGAACAGTATTTTCCACAACGCCGGACCGATCTCTTTCCATTCCCGTGTGAGCACATTTCACTCGACAAAAATGCTGAAGGATCACGGAAAAGTGGCTGTTTTAAGCGCCGTAACCTGCTTCATAGAAATAAATTTAACACATACCGGTATTCAAAATTCTTCCTTAATATCTACCTGACCGACTCAAACACCATTTTCGCGTGATGAGAGCAACTTGCGAACTTTTTTCATGAAATTCGGAGCGACCAGTCCACAATTTTCCAGAAAATCGGATCCTGACGTGGAATATAGGCAATCAAGTACAGGCTTGAACTGTGGCAGAATATTTTGCATCCAGTGTAGTGTCGACTCGAAAGACTCGCTGCCATCTTGTAGCTTTTCACGGCTGAAGGAACTGGGGCAGATTCTTGCCGGGTAGAAATGCCATCCCTTACATCCCTTACATTATTAAAAAAAAACCTAACAGTAAACAGCCTAACCGGCCAGCGCAGAATTATTTAGGCTAAACCGTGAGATTGTAAGCTAACCAGAGCCCAGGAGCTAATGAAGCCTGATGCTAACCCTAAACACTAACCTTAAGCCCAGAACCCTGACCCTAACCCTAACCTCATTAAGCCAAACTCTAACCCTAAATGCGATAACAAGGCTGTTGAGGGTAATCCCAAGCGCTTGTAAGCTAACCGCGTGCTATTTACGCTAACCAGAGGGCACTGAGGTCCTTAAGCCTAGCCCTAATCGATTAAGCCTAACTGGGAAGCCTCGTTAAGTGTAAGTGTGATAACCGAACCAGGCCCTAGCTCAGTCTACTCCAGTTAGAGGCTGCGTGTTTACACTCACAGGATTTCGGGTAACGGAGTTCGGGCTTTTTCCGTAAGTTTACAACAATTTGCGTTTCGCATTTAGTTTGGGGGTCGAAGACAAGGTTTATGGGTGCCAGGTTACGGGATATATTCGGGTTTCAGAACTCATGTTAGGCAACGATATTCTGCCCCAGTCCTTTTCCGTTTTCCTGAAATATTCGCCTTGATATTATAAACAGTCTTGTGGGACTTGACGGAGAAACCGACCAGTGTGATGAAACTTGACAGTCTCTGGTGTTGCGGGAAAGGGTTTGAGGTTGTAAAATCTGGTGAACTTGTCATACAGTGACCAAATAGAGCGGTAGTTACGTTTGGTGCCCTCTGAAAGAGCGGAGGCTTGAACTTTAGCAGCTTCGCCTTGTAAATCCTCGTAGCGAAAACCTGGTGAAGAGAGAAAAGGAAACTAATCACCATGGACATTCAAAAGAGAACAAATCGGGTGTAAATAGCGCTCTATAAGTAATAAATTATTAAATTATTATTATTATTACAATGTTCCTCTGTGATGCAATCATACAATGGTAATACAGTGTCATAAAACTGCTGTTGATAAAAGGTGTTAAAGTCTCAGTGGCTCAGACAATTGGCGATGATGTTCTGGGACCCTGCAATGTGATGGCAAAATCCGAACAAACAAACGAACAAATGAAGGAAACGATGAGGGAACGTGAGGGAAGACAGTGACACGTGACCGGAAAGGGATCACAGGAGGGATTAATTATTGAATTCCTGGAAGGATTTCTACCTTTATACACCGCAGGAAGTGTGAAATTTTCTTCACTCCGTTTTCTAGAGACACTTCAGGAGACCAAAATTAAAACGCTCTACTCCCTCAAGAAACATACAACCCTGCATCATGAGGAAATGGATGGAGATGCTATCATCCCAGTCATAAAGGACAGCACGGGGAATGTAGTCGAGTTACCCCAAGCAAGAAACTCGCTGGACCGTGAAAGCCAGGCAGGGTACAAGATGTGGCTTTCAGGATTAATCAAATGCCTTAAGTCCACTTTCCATCCGGGTTTACCAGGTAAACTTAAAAACTATGAATAATATCATAATCGCTGCAGTTTAAGCTTGGTTTCAAGCCAAGCATTCTGTTCAAGTTGCAAGCTCATGGATAAACAGTTGGGCCACTAAATTCATTAATCCAAGAGTCCAAAAGTTTTAGATTATGATTATCACAACCTTTCTGAAGTCCTATGCACCCGTGACATTTCTTTGAACTCAGGGAGAAAACACGACTGCTGATCGAGGAAGAGGTGGTAAAATGTCTTTGCATGACAAGAGTGACAGCTGCGGTGTGTGCTGTTGAATTACCCATTTAATTTAAGGAGAGGTGCGGGGAGGGGGGGAAGGATTTAGGGGTTGGGTGATTTCTGGTCAGCAAGAAATCTTTCCCTAGAATACTGGTGGGCAGGATAATTCTTCCCCTTCTCAGTGCTCGGTTGACATCATGCCATTATTGAACTGACCTGTAAACCGAAAAAAAGAACTCTTGATGAGAATGGTTAATAAACGTGTTTTGTTTGGTGCAGCTGTTGTTGAACATGATTTAATTATGTCATGGTATCTAACTAACAGAGTCACAGGCGTGCCACCTAGTGATTCTGTTGCATTATCAAAAAGCACGTAGGAGTTCTAGACACCATGGCATTATCAAAGACCTACACTGTGCAAGTTCAGACTGAAAAAAAATCAACCCTTTATTAGAATGAAGGTGATTTAATAATGCCATGGTATCTAACTCACAGAGTCATGGGCATGCCACCTGGTGATTCTGTTGCATTATCAAAAGCACCTAGGAGTTCTAGACACCATGGCATTATCAAAGACCTACACTGTACAAGTTCAGACTGAAAAAATAATCACAAACCATTATTAGAATGAAGGTGATTTAGTAATGCCATGGTATCTAACTCACAGAGTCACAAGTGTGCCACCTAGTTATTCTGTTGCATTATCAAAAAGCATGTAGGAGTTCTAGACACCATGGCATTATCAAAGACCTACACTGTACAAGTTCAGACTGAAAAAAATCAACCCTTTATTAGAATGAAGGTGATTTAATAATGCCATGGTATCTAACTCACAGAGTCACGGGCGTGCCACCTAGTTATTCTGTTGCATTATCATAAAGCACTTAGGAGTTCTAGACACCATGGCATTATCAAAGACCTACACTGTACAAGTTCAGACTGAAAAAATAATCACAAACCATTATTAGAATGAAGGGTATTTAATAATGCCATATATGGTATCTAACTCACAGAGTCATGGGCGTGTCACCTGCTGATTCTGTTGCATTATCAAAAAGCACTTAGGAGTGATTCTCAACATGAGACCATACAGGATTGGAAGGTTGGAAGGCAGGTGGTCAAGTTAAGCCCCCAGCTATAGGATATTACCTATTTAGTGAACAGGAGTTCTAGACACTATGGCATTATCAAAGACCTACACTGTCCGAGTTCAGACTGAAAAAAATCAACCCTTTATTACAATGAAGGTGATTTAATAATGCATGGTATCTAACTCACAGAGTCACAGGTGCGCCACCTAGTGATTCTGTTGCGTTATCAAAAAGCACTTAGGAGTTCTAGACACCATGGCATTATCAAATCCTCTTCACTCAAACCAAAAAAATCCCTGTAGCCCATTGTTAATCATGACTTTTGTTCTGTGTGAGCTGTTTTGTTGGTTACCTACAGAGGGCAATGCCGAATGATTTGCTTGTTTTTTTTTTTTGCTTTGTTTTTAACTTTTTTTTCATGGGGGCTCCTAAAAGACCTCTGTCTTGTCTTCTGGTCACTGAACCTCTGTGTTATCTTCTTTGCATTGGAGGACTGCTTCTTAGGTCTACTTGCAACTGGTCTGAAAGCAAAGGATGACTCTGTAAAAGAAAAGGAGGCATACAATATTAGTCCATCAGCTTTTTATGTTTGATTTAAAAGAGACAATTGAATAAATAGGTAATATCCTATAGCTGGGAGCTTAACTTGACCACCTGCCTTCCAACCTTCCAATCCTGTATGGTCTCATGTTGAGAATCACTCATTTTCCCTATTTCTTTTTATTCCAGGGAGATGGATTAAAATTGATACTCATCAAGTACCTTGCAAGTGTTTTGAGTACTTGATTGGCAAAGCCAACCTGCTAGTGAATGCAGTTAGAGATGTGTCCCACAAGGCAAATGAGTGTCTCTTTGTGGACACAACCAGATGTCCAAATTTTATTGTTTTTTTCCATTTCAAAATTAAACTTAAAGACCTCAACCTCTTGGCATTTTGGTTTCATGCTTAATATAATAATATTTCACTAATGCTTGGGATGCTTTTTCATTTTCAACCATAAGTCATTTCAGTCTACTACCTGAATTTTCCAAGTCGATTTCTTCAAGTCTTGTCCCAAAATCCCTAACATAAATGCCACTCTCCAGCATCTCACTGTAGTAATGAAAAGTTCAAGGAAAAAATAGCCCTTTAGCAAATAGATTTATAACTTTAAGAGTGTGTCCATGAGAAAACCAGGCAGGAGGTGATACAGCTCAAATCACCGATTTTGCTCAAACTTGGCATAAATGTTGGGTGTGGTGAATAAATGATTATGGGAAAAAACTTGGGTTAAAATATTATATTCCCTTCAAGTTAGGGGGACCCCCTAAAAAATGGCCCTTGTCACAATTTACGCATATTAATTAGCTGTCTTTGATTTAGCATTTCTACAACAAGAAAGGCCATGTGAAAATGAAATCCACTGGATCATGTTCTACTATTATTAGTCTTAAAGCACAGATATTCATTTAAACCAGACATTTTGATTTCTCTCCACGGCTCCATCTTAAGTAAGGTGCATATTTTGTAGTGTTGTGAATAGCCTTTAATTAATGGCAAATATCTGCACTGGGCAAGGGCAAATACGCATTATTCTAACATGGATAGTGAAAGCAATCACTGAAGTTCTCAAAAAAGCCATAAAATGTTTGGGGACCTCAATATTTTTTCTGTGCTGGCATACTGTTTACATAGGATTTCAGGATTTTTGGCCACTTTATGAACATTCACTAAAACACAAAAGTCATTTTTCTGTCTTAACCTAACTCGAAATTAACAAGAAATATCGTTCTAAGTATTTCCCTATCAATCTCTAGTATAAATTCGGCGAAAAGGAACACTTGAGACATTTCTTTCATATATTTTCAGAAGTACGTCATTTTGTGATATTCTCTTGATATTGAAAAAATGAGGCAGAAGAAGATTCAACGCTTAAGTTCCCTCAACTTGGGTTTTCAGGCGTAAAATAAATTTGAAACAAGAAATTAGTACTACATACAGTCATTGTACATGTCACTTGGACGCGATTTTGCGCTCTCTTCGATTCTTAGATTGCGAAATGTCCATGCAGTTTCGTGCCATCTGTTCCGTTGCTTCAACCTGAGGTTTAAAGTGCCCATATCATCAAAATTTTTATTTTCCCATCTGATACTATATTTCATGCAATGAACTTTTGCGAAAAAAATTTTCAATTTGGATAATAAGCGATTTTTTAATGAAGTTTTAAAAACCTGAAAATCCTATTTTCTTGCGGTCCACTCGTGCCGCTGATCACAGCATCGACATGCTCAGAGTTGTGACGTAGATTCAGGAACGTGTGACTTCAGGCTTGACTTATCTCGCTTGTTTTACCTCTGTAAATTTAGCTTCGTAGTCCATGCAAAATGCTCCTTTCCAGCATTTTGTATGAACTACTAGATTAAGGTAAGGTAAAACAAGCAAGATGAGTCATGCCTGAAGTCACGTGTTCCTTAATCTATGTCACAACTCATTCAAAACGAAGGGAAGACTGGTGCGAATGGTGGACAAAAATGGCGGCAAATTTGAATGTTTTTAAAACTTCCAAAAAAGATTGCATTTTATCCAAATCGAATTTTTCTTTTGCAGAAGTTCAGTGGGTGATATATAGAATCAGGTAAGAAAATAAAAATTTAGATGATATGGGCACTTTAAAGAGAATACCATTGCCATCCCGCCTTCATCATCAGAGGTATCAACAGCTGTCGAAAGGCTTCTCAAAAGGTCATTTGAAATCCAAGGAGAGTGATCACTTTAAAGGGGCTCAGTCACGGCATCTTGAGTTATTTTGAACATCGAAAAAAATAACCGTTAAATTGAAGGAAACCTAAAAATAACACTTTGTAAAGATAGAAAAACATCAAAGAGACGATAATAAACCATAAAGGAACAAGGATGGTTAAGGATGGAGAAGATTGATGCGGATTGCAAACAACGAATTTCAAAAGTTGTGCTAAGCCTTTCAAACGTGACTGAGCCCCTTTAACATTCAGATTGCTTTTAAATTCCATCACAAAACCACAGGCAAACCACTCTATGTGTTCGTGGTTTAATATAGAGAATCTATGAGGGTTATGAATAAAGCTCTGAAAATTGCACATCTAAATCTCATCTCGGTCTGAATATCCCAGTAAAGTTAAATGAAACCTTAATCGACTCATGCATGGTGTTTTTTCGCCTTCTTGGGCCGTCTAAAGCGTCTTATAGCGAAAATTATTACTTTTGGCCAGTGACGGTTACAGTTGTAAGACAAGAGAGGGAGACAAGGCTTGCAACTTAGTGGCCGTCAGCCGCGACCTCTGCCACTTCAAACTGGAATTAACACAAAAATACTGAAAAATCTCACTGAATGGTGACGGATCTTGATAGATGAGTTTTTTCTCTATCTCTTCGCCGAATTTGAGCTTCATTCCTCCAACAGTTTCCGAGAAAATCGATGCTGAAGTCACAAATACAGCTTTCTCAACATGATCGGTGCCAAACGCAGCAACCAAAGGAATTCAAGGAATGCAGGCCATTTTAAATCTACCAGTCAGCGCTTGGCTTGCCGTGGTTTTTTGGCTTCCCGTGCCAAAACCATGGAAGCTAAGCGCTGATAAGGCTATTCACAACACTACGAAATATGCACCTTACTTAAAGGGGCTATGTCACGGCCGCGCATGCGCATGCAGTCACCAAACAGTTTGAAAAATTTAGCCTCAATTTTTCAAAGTCGTCGGGGAGAACGTATTCGTAACTTCATCGGAAAATATCTTTGCCATCTTTGAGTGGTTTATTCTTTTGATAGCTGTTACAAGTCAAGTGATTGTTGTAGAGTATTTACATGTGGATTTTGGTTGGTGTTCGATGTTTTGTGTGTGAATTTTCGTTGATGTTGTGATGCACTGTGATGTCTTCTCGAGGCGGTCGACGATCTGGAAGTGGTCGGAAGAGATTCTATGCGAGCAAAGTTTTGGTTAAAAAAAAGGCCATCGAAGGATTTGGTTAGACCACCGCTGCTATTTTTCGTGGGCATTTGTAAAGATTTCTGGCAGATATCGGGGTGATTCAGCGATTTCTGGCCGCCTTTATTCCCTAGAACGACGAAGTTGAAGGCAAGTACCTTTCGTTAATTATCCGTTTCACTTGCACTTTGTCACTTTGCTTGTACCGTTTTCCAGTCATCTTACATGTTTCTTATTCTTTTGTCTCACGAATAAAGGAAAGTAAGTCAACAGAGGAAAATACGAGACGAGAGAAAATACGGAAAGATGGCCCTAGACGCCATGTTGAAGGTGAGCTGATATGTAAACAAGTTACGACAAGCAACTTTGGCTTTTATTAGAGGAGGAATAGCTACGTGTAGTCCTTTCATTTAATTCATTTCGCCATTTTCTTCTTACATTTTTCCTTTACAACCAGTTAACTTATTTATTGTATTATTACTTTGTATTATTTATGTCTTACAGCTTCCCCTGTTGTAACCTCGACTACAATGAGTGGAAAATATGTTCAAGTGCATGTAGAGTCGCCTTATTTATGATTGGGAGACTGAGATTATGTTAGGTTAGTATGTCATTTGCTTTGCTTTAAAATGGATTGTTATTGTACCTGTACAATCCAGCTGTATGCAGTCTATCTGGACATACAAACTAGGTTTTTCTATATGTGAAATTTCCTAAACAAAATAATGAATTGCTATTCTGTAGGGTTTAGAAGTGTTTGGTTTAGTGCATCATCAGGACTACTGTTACAATAAACTCTTGGCTCTGTTGTTGTATTAAAGGAAGGAGGATAACCTGTTGTGATCATTAAGGCCCAGTCAGTAACTGATGCTTTTTTTTTCAGTCATCCTGCCCTCCACATGTTACAATTATTATCTGAATTACTATTATACATGAAAAAATCTCGATTCTGATTGGCTGAGAGCAGTGCAGTTCATGTGTGATACCAGTGCGAAATGCGTAACATCAATGCGAAAAGTGTAACATCAGTGCAAATCACACTTGGTACATGTAGTTCAGGATTATAATTGACTGAAAGATAATAGGAAATTGTCTCAGCCAATGATAGCAGGTAAAATGATGACCAAAATTATTTGTGCAGAAACTTGCAAATTTTTTCTCAAATGTGAAAAAACGACTCCAAGAAAGATCTTCCAGCACTTCCTCCACTCAATTTTTTTTCACGTTTATATCATTAATAAGTAATCATATGGTTTTTCTTGTTCAATTTGGAATCAATATGCACTTGTGAGTTTTACAAAAAGCTGAAATTGCACTCGTCAAAGTGGGTCATGCAATTTCAGCTTTTGGAAAAACTTGCTTGTGCAAATTAATTCCAAATTGAACACGAAACTGTATGATTACCTATACATACAAAATTCCTTATGTACTCTGCATCCTTGTCAGTACTGCTCAAAATTTCATTTGCCATGTGGCTTTGCATTTATTTTTATAGCTGTTTTTATGTAGATATATTTGATATTGTTTTGTTTGTTGCATTCAAACATTGACTATATGCGGTTGAGCCAACAAAATATATGTATGCATGTATGTACTGAATGCATGATTGATGTGTTTTGTTTTGTTGTCTTTGTTGCAGTGAGGATGTTGATGTTGATGCTCTTCGTGGAAACAGTTGTATTTCATAAACAGCCAATTAAATTAATTTCTTTGAGATGCTTCATATCCAAATTGTCTTCAAACAGACAAATTGTTTTCACAATGTGTACCAGTATTCTTTCATTTCAATGACATGATCAATGTAATTTTTACTTCTCTTCCACACTAAAATAAATTGCAAGATCTCCACTTGAGTATATAGTCAATAAAATTTATTGATTACAGTTTGGTGACTGTGATGATCTAAGCAACTGGATATAACTACATTGCTAGCAAAAATAACCAAAGCAGGGCTGCAAATAATTTTTTTCTCTTCAAAGGACATTTGTCCTACTTACATGTAAACACCATCCTGGCCAGCCAAAACAAATTGTTGTCAGACATCACTTATTAGCTTATTAGATTTACTCACAGTAGATCTTTATTAATCTTTACATTAACAAATTTTGGTCAGCCAGTGTCTGATGACTGACTGTTATTTGCAGCCCTGCAAACAAAATGAGACAAAAAATAGCACTCGGGGTTTATTATTAACACTCAGGTTACAACAGTTGGCTGTTGACAGTTGTGAGGAGTTTCATTTCATTGGTTTTGTTTTGGGTTTTGGCACATGCCATCAGTTGTAGAGAAACATTTTTAAAATTATTACATTGCACAAGTCAGCCCTGCAGAGATGTAGCTAGAAATCTGGCTGGTAAAAATCCCCCAGTGAGCTCTTCTAGTGTTAACCATTTTGTATCTTTTTTTTCTTTCTATACCTTGTACTTTTGTATCTTTTTTCTGTATTGATTATTTTTCAGTAGTTAACATTGGCCTTGTTATTATAAAGTAATGGCCTTGTTATTGTAAAAGTAACAGATTCATGAACTAGGCTGTTGGTGACTTATACCTCAGAACCTTGTATTGAGCATGTATTTTTTCAGCATAACTAACCAACATCCATCCTGAATGTGCAATGATAATGATGAAAACTAAGTGTCAAGATGATTTAAATTAACCACACAAATGCCTCTTCCACTATTATTATAAATGCTTTCTTGTGGGAAAAGAGGAAAAGAGCTTGTTACTTGAATTTGTTTTGGCTTAATCAGCCCTGAATCCCATATAAACCCCAATGTGAGGGATAAACTGTTACCACACAGGAACTAGAGCACACCTTCCGGTTTCCTTTCCCCAGATAACCACTGTATCTATTGAAGACATTGTGCCAATAGGCTGCATAATTTCGTGAAGACATGAATGCTACTGTCATCACAGTCTATTTACTGTGGCATAATTTGGTTCATTTCACACTTGCACCATGGTAGCACCAAGCTGCTAGAAGAAGGTGCAAGGTCAGGCATTCCATCCACACCTTCATCTGTCCTTCTGTACCAGGGGTGGGTAGAAAAAAGTCTCTTTCACACCGGGGGTCTCAACTAAATCTTAAGGTTGGCACACACCAGGTGACTAGTCCAAGGGACCAAGGGACTTGTCGCAGGGACTTGCTTCAGGGACCAGTCCCCTAGTGTGTACTTGTATGTTGCATCGAAATTCCAGTCACAGGGACTTCATTTTTGGTCCCTACGACTGCTCCCATGAATTAAGCTGGTTTGATCTCTGGGACTAGTCGCAGGGACCAATAGTCCCACAATTTTCTAGTGTGTACACACTAAGGGATAAGTCACTGCGACTAGTCCCCTAGTGTGTGCCTAGCTTTAAATTCTTTTAGGCAGGCTTCTGTAAAAAAGGTTGCACAATTTGCTTCATCAAGCATTTGAATGATTTCCTAAAAGAACATTATGGAGCTTATCACCAGTAAGTTATTTTGTGCCGGCAAAATTATGTGTTGTAATTGATTTATTTAGTGAGAGACAGCAACTGTCAAAGAAATTTGAAAGGTACTTGGTATGGAGGTTTTGCCAAGTGGGCCTAGGGAACAAAACAAAATTATCTTGCCTTACTAAACTTTATGCCTTGGAATTGGGTGTGCAAGCTTTGATTTTTATGGCCTATTCCATAATTAGGCATATTTTTGTTCGCGGAATAATAATAAATAAGTAAACATATGTTTCTACACAAGCAGTCCCTTGCATATCTATTTTATTTATCCTCTCCTGCTCTTCACTTGACCTGTTGTCAGTCTGGTATGGCTGTAATGAACTTGTATTTGTACCAGACTTGATCCTTCATGAAATGTTTGGCCTAAATGAATGAGACGTGCTGTACACATGAACATAAACATATAAAGACTTGAACAAAAACAGAACCAAAAATAGCCTGAACCCTAGTTGTTCCAAAACGCGTGCAGCCTTCAGTGCCTACTTACAATGTTACACCCAAGCAAAGTGCATAAATAATCTCACCATGTTTCGACATGGATTTGCTGTCGAACTACATGTGAATTCAATTCACAGCCACGATTTGTATTTGTTTTCCGTTTCGTGAAACAAGCGCTTTCGCATGAACAGGAGAATCGATTTACCTAAGAAGTTAAGGGAAAAGGTAAAATTCCCGTTGCATTGGAGCATATTCCCAGAAACTTCAAACAGCTCACACATACAGATCTGTCACGTAATGAAGTCGAAGGAAACTCGCAGCCGTAGTCTGCCTTGCCTCTTCTGCGTCCATAATTTTGCCTCTGCAATAAACTAAGTAAATCGACGAAGAGAATCTTACACAGGGGACAAAACGATGTAATAATTTTAACCAGTAAGGGCTAAATTCGTACAAAATTTGACAACTTCGATAAATTCAAGATGGCGGATGCATTTGAATCTCAATGAGAACGGAGCCAAATCTCGCACATGCGCAGGTCGTGACGTAGCTCCTTTAAGATGGAGCCGTGGAGAGAAATCAAAATTGTCTGGTTTAAATGAATATCTGTGCTTTGAGACTAATAATAGTAGAACATTATCCAGTGGATTTCATTTTCACATGGCTTTTCTTGTTGTAGAAATACTAAATCAAACACAGCTAATTAAATATGCATAAATTAGTGAAAAAGGGCCATTTTTGGAGGAGGTACCCCTAACCTGAAGACAATAAAGTATTTTAACCTAAGTTCTTGCCATAATCATTTATTCACCAAGCCCAACATTTATGCCAAGTTTGAGCAAAATCGGTGATTTGAGCTGTATCACCTCCTGCCTGGCTCTGCCTGGTTTTCTCATGGACACATTCTTAATTGGTCAACTCAGTCAATATCTTAACCCACCCAAACACCAACACAGGGGGGCAAACTATGACGCCCTCAAGGCCGAAGCTATTGTCCCCCAAGTACCGTACCCGAATCGGGGCGTGGAACGTACGAACTATGTATCAAGCGGGCAAAGTACACCAAGTTGCCAAGGAAATGAAGAGGTTGAGGCTCGCTATCCTGGGAGTTAGCGAAACAAGATGGACAGGGGCGGGAAGGTCCATTAGACAACTGGAGAGACAGTGCTTTACTCAGGTCTGGCAGGCGATGATGCACCACACGAGAAAGGTGTTGCATTGATCCTGTCAAAGGAGGCTGGAAAGAGTTTGAAAGAGTGGTAGCCAATCTCTGAGCGGATTATCTTTGCTAGGTTTGAGTCTAAGTGTCAGAACACTACAATCATCCAAGTCTATGCACCAACGAACGATGCTGAAGAGGGAGTGAAGGAGGACTTTTACCACCAGCTTCAGTCCGCCTACAACAAGAGGAAGGCAAGAGATCTCACCATGGTCATCGGTGATCTGAACGCGAAGGTGGGCTCAGACAACAGGAACTGGGAGGCGTCCATGGGGACTCACGGTGACGGAGTCATCAATGAGAACGGTGAAATGTTTTGTGACTTTTGTGTGTCAAACGGGCTTGTTATTGGAGGAACGCTCTTCCCGCACAAGAAATCCCATAAGCTTACTTGGCGATCCCCTGACGGGATCACTGAGAACCAGATTGACCATGTGGCCATCAACAAAACATGGAGGAGTTCACTGCAGGACACCAGGGTGATGCGGAGTGCTGATGCAGGATCAGATCACCACCTTGTTGTGGCTGTGATCAAGATGAAACTGTTAGCCTTAAAGAAGTCGAGTTCCTCAAGGAGGAAATACTGCACATACAGGTTTAAAGACCAAACTGTAAGGAAGGAGTTTGTCATTGCACTGACGAACAGATATGATGCTCTGTACAATGAACCAGGGGATGAAGAGGAGCCGGAGCTTGATATCGAGCAAGAGTGGAGTAAGATCAAGGAAATGTACTCATCCACCTGTGAAGAAGTCCTTAGAAAGGCCAAAAGAGAGCGGAAGGCATGGATGAGTGAGAACACCTGGAGACTTGTCGAGGAGAGACGCGTGTTGAAAGCAAAGCTGGAAGCCGCCAAGACAAGACAGCAGAAGTTGACCGCAGTAGAGAGGTACAACAAGAAGAATCATGAGGTGAAGAGAAGCTGCAGGAGAGATAAGAGACGGAGAATTGACGAAATTGCACGAGACGCAGAGGAAGCTGCAGAACAAAGAGACATGAAGAGAGTTTACGATACCACAAGACTGCTCAGCGGACAAAAGATTGTCCAGAGCAAACCTGTTAAGGACAAGAATGGGGTGGTCTTGACCAGGACAGAGGACCAGCTAAACCGATGGAAAGAACACTTCCAGGAAGTCCTGAACAGGCCGGCCCCAGAGAACCCACCTGACCTGACAGAAGGGCCACTGCTAGACATTCGAACAGGACAAATCACCATGGCGGAGGTCAAGAGATCCTTGAAATCCTTGAAGAATGGAAAGGCTTCTGGGTGTGACAACATCCCCCCAGAAGCCTGGAAGGAAGGAGGAATGGTTTCAGCCAAGGTCCTCCATGCACTTTTGAATAAGATCTGGAATGAGGAGGACATCCCTCAAGACTGGAAGGTGGGCCTATTGGTTAAACTTCCCAAGAAAGGAGATTTGTGCCTGTGTAAGAACTGGAGAGGTATTATGCTCTTGACAGTTGCCAGCAAGGTCCTTTGTAAGATCATTTTAGAGAGGATGAAGGATGCTCTTGATGGCAGACTCCGAGATGAACAAGCAGGTTTTCGTAAAGAGAGATCCTGCTGCGACCAGATAGCTACATTGAGGATCATAGTAGAGCAGACCCTGGAGTGGAACACTGGGCTATATATGGTTTTCGTGGACTTTGAGAAGGCCTTTGATTCCATAGATCGAGAAGTGCTCTGGAAGATCTTGCGGCACTATGGGGTCCCTGAGAAAATCGTGAGGATGATCCGGGTCTTTTACGATGGCTTCCAAGCAAGAGTTTTACATGAAGGTGAAATGACAGGGTCCTTCAGCATGAACACTGGGGTTCGCCAGGGGTGCTTGCTTAGCCCCCTTCTCTTCCTTATGGCACTAGACTGGGTATCTCGACAAGCTTTTGGAGACAATAAGACTGGGATCCAATTTACCCTGTCACAGAAGTTGGAAGATTTGGACTTTGCGGATGATATGGTTTTGCTGAGTCAGAAGATCACCCACATGAGACAGAAGTTCGCGGCGCTGGTAGAACAGGCTGCCAGGGTCGGTCTCAAGATTAACGCATCCAAAACCAAGGAGATGAGGATTCGGTCCCCAGCAAATACTGGCAACATCAGTTGTGTAGGAGAAGTCCTGGAACAAGTATCGGCCTTCACATACCTCGGCAGCCTTATCACCACCACCGGCGGCACTGAGGAAGATGTTGAGGCCAGGTGCAGGAAGGCGCAGGTTGCATTCTCCATTTTAAGACCCATATGGAGATCAAATTTCATCTCACTGTGGACAAAGATAAGGATCTTCAATTCCAACGTGAAGTCCGTCCTCCTATACGGATCTGAGACTTGGAGATTGACAAAGAAAATCATCACCCAGCTTCAGACCTTTACCAATCGCAGACTCCGGTATATCCTGGGAGTGTGGTGGCCCAAAAAGATTTCAAATGAGGAGCTGTGGCAGAGTACAATGCAAGAGAGAATTGAAGTCACCATTCGGAGAAGAAAATGGCGATGGATCGGCCACACTTTGAGGAAGCCTGCCACCAACATCACCCGCCTGTCCCTTGAGTGGAACCCTCAAGGGGTCAGGCGGAAGGGCAGACCGAAGAAGTCTTGGAGAAGGACAATCCAGCAGGAATACGAGGACTTGAGGATGTCGTGGGAGGAAGTGAAACGGACTGCAAAAAATCGGGTCCGATGGAAGGCTGTGGTGGAAGCCCTATGCTCCGGTCGGAGCGAAGAGGATTAAGTCAGTCAGTCAGTCAGTCAATATCTTGGGAGTTGGGATGTCCAGTAAACAATAATGTTTTCACAAAAATGTACTTCATCATTTCAATTTAAAATAGTTTAATTGGAAGAGACCCAGGTTTTTTAACCTAGGGTATTATAAAGATGCCCTTGTGAAAAGCACATTCAATCATATCATTTTCTGGTGACAATTCAAGGAGGAGTAACTCTGAATCATTATAATATCTCAAAGCTATAAAGGGATAGTACTACCAAAATAATCACCTTTTGTCGTGCCTCGCAGAATGATATTTAGTTCAGAATACATATTTTAGCTGCTTCATTATCTTTAAAATGAGCTGCAAGTTTTGAAGACTGGAGAAATTTGTCAACTATGTCTTCTCAAAATTTGACGTTCAGTACTTCCTGGAAAAAAAGGAAAAAGTAATACATAATTTTTTTCTCTTAGTGATTTATACTTTCAATGCATGTAGGTAAGAATTACCATCTACAAAACAGGCAAATTTCATAATAGCAATTGAACTTAAGAGATATATCTGATTGACTGTCTTGCAAACATTTTTTTTTAACTACATTACAAAATCAGGAAAGCTGTTTTTTTTCTCCATGACCCCCCCCCCCCCACTCCCATAGCAAAATTAAGTAACAATCCAAAGCAAGCCATTTTTAAAATTGCCTCAAGTCTCTCAAGGCAAGGCTCCCACAAGATGAAAATACATTTTTGATATACAGTAAAATAATCTGTAATACTGTGCAACTGACCTGAACAAGAGGCAAAAGAAGTGCCGTTCCTACCAGGAGGTTTTTGTTGTCCAGGTTTCAGTTTTACCGTAATCCAGTCTGCTTTGAAGTTTTCTGGGCCATACTTTGATAGTACATCATTGCACTCTTGCAGAGAACCAATTTCGTAGGCCAGAAGACCAACACTTTTCAAAATCTACTCTGTATTTCGCACGTCGCAATGCAAAGCACAAATAAATAATAAATAAATAAAATTATTGCTTATAGCGCGCAAATTAACATTCGAATATGATCAAATGCACGTTACATTATATACATCATATAAAAACTAAAAAACATCATATGAAAAAACTATTTACACCGTATTAAAAATAAGATAATGAGCAATAAAATTTGGTAAAATTAACAAAAAGCCGTGCGAAACAAAAATGTCTTAACCTTAGTTTTGAAAGTGTTAAAACATGTCTCATGTCTGATTTCACGAGGGAGTGAATTAAAAAGCCTGGGGACTGCCACGGCAAACGCCCTATCACCTAGCGTTTTCTTGGTTTTACCATTGTATTGTTCCAGTAGTATCTCATTGTTTCGACGAAGCAAATATTTGCTAGGGCATAAAATGTTAACTAAATTAGTAATATAGTTAGGAGCTAGGCCATAAATAAAAACTAAAATTAACATTTTAAATTGTATTCTTTCAAAGACACAGAGAAGACAAATCCTCGTCAAGAAGGCATGCCAGGTACTTATTGTAATGTACATTCAGGCATAAATCCAGAAGTAAGTATCTCTTTTGGTCATGGGTTTGTACTCTGATAGTGACAGAAATGTGACAGAACGAGATAAGAATGAAGAAATATGCCACTTGGCATTTACATTGTATATTCCTTTGTTCACAAAATGTTTTTGCATCATGTAAAATACATGCATTATTATAGTATGACTTGTTTGCATAGCCAAATGAAATCTATTTGTTAAATATATTGGGTGTAAACAAAACAATGATTACTGACAAACCTCTTTTCTTTACAATTGGCTATATAGCCAGAGGATAGACAGATTTGGCGCTTTGAGAAGATCGATGTTTTTCATCAAGGGGAAGAACACCAACTGTCACTTGATCCTTACCTAAAATACAAAAAAGTATTTCACATAAGTAAATTCTTGGAAGAACACTGAATGCTGGCATAATAAATGTAGTATAGCATCAACTATGTATAGAGGAGGAACAATTTAATGGACATAGCATTTTTGTGTTATTATTATAAAACACACAGGAAATTGAAGTGCACAACATTATTCCAAACGGGCACAAGTTTTTTTAGTCAATAATGCTTGACCTGTCACTACCATGATTTAGAAAAAAAACTAAATTATTTAGAAATTAAAATATCATGAATGACAAAAAATGACAATGATTTTAATATTACTTACGTATTCATATATTTCTTTCTGTGCACTTACCAAAGAAAGGGCATCCATCAATCTTAAGTTTAAAGACAATGTCATCGGGGAGTGAACAATGCAGGCACATCTGCCTGATGACCAAAATGGAGACACTCTTGAGGTTGACCTCATACCCTGGAACTTGGGGAGGAAGACTTTCAATACCAATTAGGCTTCTAGTTACATCAAATTGGCCCTTCCACAAAGCAGCAATGTTTTTTAATGGAATGATGTTCTCATCTGACTTTTTCTGGGAATCATTAAGTAATATTCTCCATTAATTAAAATATCTGCTCATATATGCCTACCTCAGGGAGCGAAATCCAAAATTTTGTTTTGAAATTGACCCTGGGTTAAGATAGGACAACAACAGAGAGCTGCACCAGTAGTCTTCAGTATTTCCTGTTATCATTTTCTCAGGCTAGTCTTAAAAGCTGATACCACATGAAGTGCTGCAGAGAGTGTCTTGTGTGACTTGCAAACTTAGGGGGCGTTCATTTGGGATATTTCGAAAAAAGAATATATTCCGGAATGTATTCTGGCTATTCTGCTCCTGCATTCTGCTCCTGGGAGCAGAATAGTTGGAATGGAATCCAGGTATCCCAGAATGAGAATAGCTCTCAAACAAAAAATGCTTACTTGCATTATTCCAATAATTCTTATTCTGGATTGATCCCAAATGAACGCGCCCTTAAACTGCTTTTGTCACAAAAAGTAGATCTTTTAAGAATCTTAAAAGTTTGCTGTAGTGCAAATAACACCTAGGAATACACATTTTTAACCTGGATCTGACCACAACAATAGTTAATACAATAGACAAGGTAAGTTAATCTGCATGGGGGGATAATTACACAAAAAATCATGCAAGAGAAGAGTGGAGTATAAATTCTGCACATTTATCAAAAGGGGAAGGAAGAAACACTTTATGACACCATAAATTTTGCTGAGAATGTATCCCCTCCCCTGCCCTCTCCTCCCCCCCTTGCCCCCATCAAAAATGGTCCATCCTTACAATTTCGCCAAAGAAAAGCAAAGGACAAAGAACAGTAAACGCAAATAACCTTACATGGCTTAGTACAACTTACCCCTGTTTGTCCTAATTTTGTTAGGTTTGTCTTGCCAGGCACTGGCCGAAATCCTTAACTTCAGTTTGAAGAGCAAATATATCCAATCTG
This sequence comes from Platygyra sinensis, assembly GCA_019787425.1. Lineage (NCBI taxonomy): Eukaryota > Metazoa > Cnidaria > Anthozoa > Scleractinia > Merulinidae > Platygyra > Platygyra sinensis. Next base: position 8,124 of record JAHPZR010006889.1, on the reverse strand, counting down.
GGACTCTCATGCATCTCACTCTTTTGTCCCAAGCCTCTTCTGAGATTAGCTTCGAGAAAGCTACTCGAACACCTTCCTCCTGGGCAAAGGAATCGAACACACTCCTGAAGACTTGCTGTGCGTTGTGACCAGCTTTTCCTGAATGGGAACAGCACTCTCCCAGTACAGCGTTTAACTATTCCCCATTCTTTTCACACACTCTTGTCGTCTCGTTCATTACATTTACCGCTGTTTCCCGTATTTTCTTTTTTTGAAGGCAGAAGAGAGGTCTTCATTGGCTTTGAGTTCACTCAGGGTCCTTGGCCTCTTCTCGGATTTTGGCGAGAGGTCTTAGGGATTTTTAGGAAATGGCGCGCTTTTTGGTTTTGGCGGGCTCGGTGTACTTGTTGGAGTTGGCGGAAAACATGAAGACATATTACCGGTGAACCTATTATATTGCGTAATCGCATAATCTGGTAACTTATGTGTACCCATGGCTGCCAGAAAGAACCAGTTGCTAAGGCTTGAGGGTTCTCATGCGGCCAGTTTTTCATCATTATCAAAAAGAAAATCAACAAAAGCCCTTCATAAATTATGTTTTCAGTAATTTAACATTGGTCCGAACTAGGGAACCAATTATAACGCAGGTCCGAAACAGGATTCGATGTAAGGTTTAGGTCATAAAGAATGGTTTCGAATTTTGGGTCAGGTCATAAATAGGGTTAATAAAGTAAAGTAAGTAATTTAAAAACTTGTATAGCGCATGATCCATAAATAAATGGTCTCAGGCGCTTAAATTAACAATAAGGTTATTTACAATGTTTAAAAATCATGACTATATAATTATGATTATATTTACAGTGGTAAGAAGTATATAAAATAATCATATATTGGAAAAAGTAGGAAAGTACAAAAAAAGTTAATAATAAGCTTTTTAAAATTAAAATGCCTTAAGTTTTGTTTTGAAAGATTTTAAATCTTTCTTTAGTCTAAGTGGCTTTGGAAGTTTGTTCCATTCAAAGGGTGCTGCCACTTGAAAAGCTCTGTCTCCTGTTATCTTGTTTGATTTAAAAGTTGGTGGAGCCAATAAAATTTGATCATTAGATCAGAGATTAATATATAGTGATTTCTTCTTGACTTGAACTACACTTTGTATGTAATCAGGGGATAGTCCATGTATTGCTTTGTAAGTAATCAATAAAATTTTGTATTTAATTCTTAGTTTGACTGGTATAGCCAGTGTAGTTTGAACATCAACGGCGTGATACGACAAAAATGTGTAGAGTTTCATATAAGTCTAGCAGCTATATTTTGCAAACACTGAAGCATTTTAATTTGACCATCAGAGCATCCATAAAGAAGGCTGTTACAATAATCCAATCGTGCTATTATCAGATATAGTGGCAAAGTTTGTGAGCAGGACAGAAAGAGAAAGAAATCTTACTTCATCACTGTACCATTTGAAGAACAGTTCATGGATATATTAGAACGTAAGTTTTTTTTTCTTAATGTGAGGCTGGGGTCTTTAAGTAAGATTTTTGCTGGAGCTCACTGCTGGAGGAAAGATCTACTGCCATTCATGAACTGATTTTTCAGAAAACTAAGCTCATCACAATTATTTTTCATAGGCCAGCACATTCGGAGCAGTATAAAACACAGGAGAAGAATATAAGAAACATTGCAAGGTCTGGTAGAATTCTCCACAACTCAAATAATATTTCACTGTTACTGAACTCCGATGGCATTCCAATTTTGAAGAGCTCAGGTTTTGGAGTGTGGCCTGTACAAATGGTAATCAATGAAATTGCACCAAATAAAAGGTAATAACAAAATTGCTTGCAATTTTCTCTTGTAAAATTAAGATTTAGAATCTGGTCTGCACTACACTGCAGCTCAAATATTGTTTTTGGTGAAAATTTAAACTCGTAGTATGGTTAGGAAAAGAATATGTAGTTGAGAAGCTTCTACTGCAACGTCCATAAGTTTTAGAAAAAGCATTGATTTATGGACCAGAATCAACTAGTTTGATTGCTAGAATTGAAGTCATGCTTGCCATTTTTAATTTCTTAGGCAAACCATCCAGGGTTTTTATTTATTTCTAAGCACTAATTTTGACACAGCCTTTTTATCTTTGATTACTGCAAGTTTTACATTGTCAATTGTTTTGTGTGTGCTTTAGTACCAATATTTTTTTGTTTATAGTTTACTTAACAATTATTCTTTGAAATCGAGGTGAATAGTGGCAGAATATTTACCGAGGCGCGAAGCGGCGAGGTAAAGAATAATTGTTTTAGTATATACACAGGAAGTGATCTCAACAACATTTCAGAAGGAAACCATTAAAAATCGATTTAATTGACCTCTCAATTCATGCGTGGAAAACGTGCAAGCTGTACAAAGCATGCGCGAATTCGCGGAACTATTTACAGAATCTTTGAACATGGAAAATCTACAGTTAATCTTCGTAAAAAACTCGTGACAGTCTAGAATAATGGTCCTTAAACACCATTCAAATCAGTGTGAATCAAAAGTATGCTTTATTCAAAAGTATGCTTTATTTTTGTTTGGCTTACGCATTATTCACTCGGTAGGGGGTGAATAATGCCCATTAGCCAGAGATAGCGAACCAATCAGATTGCTTAAAACACCAAGATCACTGAGTGTGTATATAGTAATTGTCTATATATTTTCTTTCACAGGTTCCTAAAAAACACGATTCTGTGGGTGTTGCTGCCAAATAGTTATGGTTTCCTTTCTAGCCTTTAGAAGTTTCTTTGCATTGTCTTTTTACTTGTTTTTGTGGTTAGTCCAAGGATATGTTTACCCATGTATGATGTTAGGAACAAAGAAAGCTATTATCCTTTGTATTACCTAGACGTTCTTCTAACGTGTTCAGGAAAACGCTTAGTTTGGGTTAGCCTTTCAACGTGTTAACATCAAGTTTCTTAAGGCTTCTACGTTACAACTCGTGAAATTCCTCAAGCGGACACAGAAGTAAGTTTTGCATCCTTTTGTATTTTATAGTTCATTGTACTCCCGGAACAATTGTTTCTAAGTTTCATAGTTTCTTCTAGTTAGTCTAATTATAGTTTTCGTTATATTTACTTCTTAGTTTTTCAAAACCGCTTTGGTTATCGCTTTGTTATATCGCTTCGCTACACATCACTTCAAGTACCGTTTTTTACAAGATTTTTAAGTGTCTATGTAACGTCTCAACGCATCGCTTCAATAAACTTTGTCTAAACTGGCAGAAGTTGCAAACCCTGTTGTAGCTATCGTTTCTAAAGCACGTTAAGAATATTTTGGCACGTCCGAATGACACTTGGAATTCACGTGGTTGACGTCCTGTGAGGAACGTAACTTTTTTCCCCTCACAGTGGGGAAGGGAAAAGCAGTAATGCATGCCTTCCTCAGACCATTGATTATGGCACTGAGTAAATTGAGTAGTGAAGGTAAGATTTTGCTGCTGACTTTGCTTGCATCTACAGTATCCTTCAGCTGCAATCCCAGTTGAATATCTTAGAATTTAATTTACACAATTTAGTTACCACAATTTTATTTGATACTAAAGTATTGTACAGTGTACATGTACAAAACAAGTTATTAAAAACTGGATCATTGATAATGTAGTTCAGGAGTTTTCATTGGCTTGTAGCCATCATGGTATGTGAGCTACCAATTATACCATTATGCTTTGCAAATATACAGGCCTGAAAATAACGGCTGGTTGACAAATAATGGCTGGTCTATTTGCAGTTTTGACCAGTCAAACTTTCCGACTTGCTAACTTGCCGGTCAAATTCATTCATAATTGGAAAATACCAAAGTTTTCCATGCTGCTCAGTTGTTTAAACTATAATCCCCGTTCCGGATTTCCTAATTGAGGGAATACGAGATTAAGGGAACTGGAACATGCACTATGAAACATTCTCTCAGTCCCAGTCCCTTTGGTCAGAAAAAACCCGGATGTGCTTCGACATGGTGTAGGAGACTTTTCTGGTACAATTTGAGGTAAAAGATTATGTGATTGTACTCACAGAACAATAGAAACCATGGTCTGTTTGTCACAAGAAGACGACTTTTATTATCAGCTGCAGCGATAATTCTAACAGTAAACATGCGTCTGTTTCGGCCCGCTCGACAATCGTGACATTCATCTGTGAGTTAAGCTTGTGCATTGCCGGCAATGGACTAATTTCCCCTGACAGAACATTAAGTAACATACAACTTTTATGGGCACAGTGTACATGTACATGTACATGTAATGGCAGGTACATTTAATCAGTTAATTAGTTGTTCATGCTAAAGGGAAAGCTTTGAGGCTGGTTTTCACGAGTGACGGAGTCATAATCGGAAATGTAGAGTGATACGATTAGTCAGGAGTCAGATAGCAGAAAAATGATTTTCGCTAAACATTTTGAGTAAAAGCAGGAAACATGGCCTAGGCCTGAATAAGAATATCACTGTTTCCAGCTTGAAATCGTAGGAGTTTAGAATTAATTTAAGGGGTGCTCATTCTAGGCACCTGCTCCTGCAGCATGGAAATGAGGCTACACCAGAAAAAAAGTACTTAACCCATTGACGCCTGTGCCGCTCGTAACTGCCCGTGACCACCCTTGGCCTTTCTTCCACTTCTGACGTCATCATTTTTGACCAAAATTGGCATCATCTAAACTCAACTTCTACAGGAGAAAAAGATCTTTCCAGTGATGCCGAGATCAGAGTGATCGGCTTAATGGAGCCTGAGATATGCACAAAAATGCTAAAAAAGATGAGTGAAAAACTCAGAGCAAAATTTACTGCCACTACACCTAACTGCCCCACGGTAAAAATTGGCTGCCTCAATGACTCTTTCTTAGAAGTTTTTTAACTGCAAGCAAGCCCAGTAGAAGGTCAATCTCTGCAGCTAAAAGAAAAGAAAAGGAGGAATAGGAAGGGGAAAAAAAATCAAAAATCTCAAAATTTTGATTTCTGCGCATGCATGGCCCAAAGCTCGTAAAACGTGATTTGAGTGGCAAGAACCCTTGCAGGAATTCAGTATACTTTAAGTATACTTTTAGTATACTTAGTGTGTACTTCCCATTAAGAAAGTACAGTTGAAGTACACTTCATTTATACTTAAAGAAGAAAAGTATAAATGAAGTACATCTTGTAAATGTACTTCATTTATACTTAAAATGCAAAAGTATACTTGAAGTATACCTCTTCTTTATTTGACATAGCCGGGCAGGTGGCTGTTAAAGTAAAGTATACTTTAAGTATACTTTTTTGTGCCTGTAACATAAATAAATAAATGTTAAGCAGGAATTGCATTGACTGATTGATGCAAGTGTATGGCACAGACAGGCTATTATTGTATTGTAAATAGAAATAAAAGTACACGATACATTCAAGGTATCACTAACAAGACAGACTTGTTTTTGAGATATAATGTATGGAAAAATCTCAGTTTGTCAAATGAAAAAACAAAAGAAATCTTGTTTCTTTATTATTCATATAATAATGCCAATCTCCTGCATTGTTAGCACAAGCAAAATAAGGCACTGAACGGACAAGATTTGAGTTTTGTTTTTGTCACGACACAGGCTCAACAAGAAGGTGGCCAATTTTTTCCCGCTCTGTTTCTCTACTTCTTTCAAAAACCAAAACATGTATTTAAAAAAAACTGGGCTGTCAAAGGAGCTAGAAGAAACTGTCCACTTTTTGCATTGCATCAACATGTACCTTTGTAGAATTCACTATTAAGATTCTGCTTGGAAAACTGAGTTTTTTGCATATGTTGAAGTGCAGATAAACAACAATTACAGTCAGTCTGTAAAAAATAGCTTGATTTTGTAAGAAATGAAAATTGACCCAGAAAGTGATATAATAATGCCTTTTTTGCATGAAAGCCTTCAATTAAAAGTGTCATCAATACCATTTTTTCCCCTACTATCCTGATGTCTCAAATGTTTGTCTTGACCTGCTTTACATGTTACCTGCTTACATGGTTTTTACAGCTTCTGTTGCATCAGTTGCATGCAACACCTTTTGGTTAGAAAAGGTCATACATCTTCCAAATGTTGACCACTTTATGGCATTACTATGAAAATCACTTCACTGTTAAGATACAAGCCCTACATTTGCATTCAATTTAGATCACATGAATAACTACATACTTTTATCATGTGGACACCATTTATTCGTCAGGAAAGCCACAACAGCCTCCTGTCCTCTAAATATTTATTTTCTGCTGCAAAACAGCATGAAGTAAAGTAAAGTAAAGTAAAGTAAAACTTTATTTATACAGGGTAGCCCATTCAGCTCAAAGGCTGCTCTCCAGAGGGGCCCTGTATCCTAAACTTAAATACATAAAAAATTTTGATAAATTGTTACATTTAATAGTCTAATAAAAATACAATAATAGAATTTGAGAACTACTTCAAAAAGCCTAAAATAAAAGAAAAAATACATTTAAACTAAAAAATATCATATTATCAGTTATGATAAAAAGAAATGTCTTGCTCGGCGGCAGAACGTTTGAATGTGAAACCCTCTGAAAGTAAATGAGGCCTACATGCTCTTTGTTAAATGCTGAGTATACCTCTCACAACTTTCCTGATCCTGTGAGCTTGATAGAGTCACTATTTTTTTATACAAATTCATGTTTGCATGACTATGGAGCAATGGTTAAAAATGACATTATCATTTCATAAGAAGCTCTTAAACACAAACCACATGACAATTTTTTTTACTTCAATGACCAAGACTTTTTGATCATCACCTATCTTTAGTAAATAAATTATATGCTTTGATCCTTGATAAAAAATCCAAATATGTGACAATTCCATGGCAAAACTACACTTAATAATCATAATACTTAAAGTTTCGCATTGTTTTTGTTAAGGACATTTTGCACGCAAAAACATTAAAATTATTAGAGTATTCAGTTTCTCACGAGTACTTACTTAATGTTAAGAATAACACACCTGAAATGTCTTGGCCTGCGAAAATAGACTTCCGGCCAAGTGGCATTTTGGTGCGTAGGACGTATGTCTGCAATTTACTGCTGAAAATTACATACTGATGACCTAGCGTGCATGAACTTTGTAATTTTGCATAAATCTGCAAAACTTATTAAAAATGGCTTGCAATAAAGAAATAAACACATGGCAAATTACAGGTGTCAAAATCCTCGAAAGGACATGCATATAGATAACAGTAATCGAGCCTATGCAGACCTATATGACCTCTAAAAATTTGCCAGAGCACAGTCTAACCATTCACCGGACAAAAAAGTCGAGTAACCGAACAGAGAATGGCAAATGTACAAGTGTCATGAACCATACACGTTGAGTAGGCTAATCAACCCCATTTTACACAAACCACCACTACAAGACGCCGGTTTTTTTGGTTAGAAGTTTCAATGTCCTGCATATTTACGGACTCAATTATGCATAATTACCAATTGAACCAAACAGCGTTCATGGCCAGATGCGGGACAGATTTGCATCATCAGTATGGAATTTTGGCAGTAATTGCAGACGTTTTCGAGAAATGCCACTTGGGCCAGGAGCGGAGAAAGACGGCTGTGTTTGCAGGTTAAAAGTGTCTATTCAAAATGCTTTTGAGAAAACATATGACTTTCCTGCACAATAGTAAGATAAAGAGACCTCATACTCTTATAAACTTTACCCCAGCTGCAGGTTCTAACTTACATGGACATGCAGGCAAGAGTATTCAGCTTTCAGAATTCAATTGTTCAGTCCTTCTCACATCTGTTTGGTAATTTACCGACAAACACGCATTGCTTATGTCCACAGTCGACCAAAACACATAGGGCTTTTACACTTGTTACTGGAAAAATCACATTTTTGCACACCTCTCTCCTGGCAGGAATAATGTGACCAACATTGCAGTCAGTGAACTGGTCAGAAGAAATTGTGATGTCTGTAGCAGGTATTAGACAACAATCAGCAACACCATAATAATGTGGTACCTTACAAATGCATGCATCTGTGCAAAACAGGACATTTGGACACTGTACATACACCTTAACATAAAACTTGACTTCAATAAGTCCAGCATCATTCACAAAAACAGTGTAGCTGTTCCTTCGCACAATGTTCAGATAGGATTTGCTGTGGATGACATCTCTATTTAGTT
>JAHPZR010006887.1:0-14411 GCA_019787425.1 Platygyra sinensis | reverse complement strand
ACTTGCGCAATCAATGGCAGAGCTGTCACGTGTGCAGAAAGTGACAACACCTCCAGCTTATCTGAAGAAACTGGACGACTTCATGCAGGATCCGTTGAAAGACTTGGTCACAAAAGCAGTCAAAATTGTAAGTCAGTTGTCATAACAAATTTGCATATATTCTGGCGGTTAAATGAATGGAACAAACTAATATGTCACCGCCTTTACATGTTCCCAGCAAATAATACGACTTGGAAAGGCGCGTAGAATTTTAAAGTAGCAAAATTTTTAATGAGATACACAACCAGTGGTATTATTTTCGGAAAAGAAAATGGAAGTTAATTAGAGTAATCCAAAACACTTCAGCGAAAAAAAAGCAGATTTTAGATGCGTTAATAGCGTTTACATTAATAAGGGTATGGCACTCGATAAGCTTGCTATTAAATTCCATAAAGTTATGTTACCATACTTTGTTATTATCCGAATCTATACTCATCCTACTTCTCTGTTTGATTCATTTCAGGATAGAAAACTCAGAAATCTTCCCCCGCTCAACATTACATCTGGTCAGCAGCACTCCTTTACACCCGTTCGGCCGCAGACACTGGACACAGTCGCCTGTCATATTTCGCGGTGTGCTTTAAGCGACCTGTACTTGGTAGCAAATTACATGGTGATAGACTTCCCAAAAATGAGAAGTGGCTTGTGAATGGAGAAGTGATCGATGAAGTCTTGATCATGATACCAAGAATGGATATTTACCTCGATTTCAGTAACAAATACTTGTAGCTTTGTATAGATTGAATCCTCCGAAAAATGAATGAACTTTTGGTTGTTGTTTAATTACTTCTGAGAAGATATGCAGTTTCATAGTAACTATGTAATTATGCAAACAATTTCCCAAGGAAGTCAGTATTTTTACAAACTGAAACACAAGGATATTTATTTAAATGAAATGTTTATGGAATTAATTAATTTCTTGTTATTTTCAGAATAAGAAGCGTAAAAGGAATCACCATTATTAGTATTGACACCACTGTTATTTATGTATATCTTACCAATTATTTATTACAAATAAACTTTCAGATTTATGCAAAGTGCGTTACTTATTTTAATTTCCTTTGTCCACGATTCAAAAGTCCAGGCCAAGTAAATCTATCCTGCAAGGTGACCATGCGAGAGAATCGAAACTTTGTGTTAGCTTATATCATGGGCTTCTTTTGTTTTAGCATGTTAAACCATAAAGAAACGAGAATAGCTCTTATCGCAGTTATCAGCGGTTTGACATACAAACGAGGCGAAAGGGTCAATATTCAGCTTTGTATTGACCCTTCAGCCTCGTTTGTGTGCCTTTCTAAACAAATAAATAATTGACAGCAGGCTCAACTCCAATAACAGCTTTTAGTCTACAGTCTTCGGTCGTGTTCTATTGAGATCAACCGTTTCAACCGAAAGCGGTTTCGGTTAACGCAGTTGACGTTTGCCAATGGAACACTTTTCCAACCATTATCGGTGGAAACGCAGTCACTCCTGGGAATAGTCATTACCAGACTGCCGTGTAACCCTCCTGTTCGCGTTCCACGGGGTAAACATGGCGGGTGCTCACTGTGCTCGTGCTGTTGTCTCTTTTTGTTCTCTCGGAAGTTTTAAAAGAAGATGTCTTAAAAAATGAATCAGAGGATGAACTACGCGGACACCATCTTTCTTGCCGTTTATTAGGAGCGTCACGTGAGCAGTATAAATTGCACAACTAATCACGCAAGTAGCAGCTATTAGCGCCCGTGAAAACAACAGCGGTCGCTACCAGTGCTTTTTCAACTTTTTCAACTGTTTCAACCCAGTTTGATGCGGGTTGAAAAAGTTGAGCACCCAAACCAACCGAAAACGGTTTTTTGCCAATAGAACACGAATCAACTCAACCAACCCAACCAACCTGAAACGGTTAATCCCAATAGAACACGACCTTATCTACAAAATTATCGCCATGACTTTGGAAACGATATAATTGAGGTAAGCCAAAAAAATCTGCGCCAAAAGAAACGCGACAAGTTAATTTTTCATGCCATGATCTAAGAAACGCCGAGGTATTTTCAACTTATATTCTGCAGTTTCAGCTCGGATTAATAACTTTAATAGTTGTCGTTTATATATCTTGAAATTCGCTGATAGATTATTTCCTATGTCTTTACTAACTAGCTGGTAATTAAAGGAGTATACAAGACTGAATACGCAAGAATTAATAAAGGCTCGTTATCAGTAGGCAACATTTGCTTTAAATTGTTTTTTGTCATTATATGACTGCAGAGTAGCTTACTGCCTCTATGAGACGTTATAGATTAGCACAACGAAAATGAAATAAACACAAGGGGAGCAAATAGTTTTATCATTCGATGCAGTTTTTTCTTCCCTTCCATTGGCCGACAGCCCACCACGTGACCTGCAAATAGCTGCCTACAAATAATGGTCTGCTCATACGTAGTACCGTCTAAGCGTGTTTTGCTGCAAATAATATTCTGCTCATGCGTAATTGGAACCACGTTCTCGAGAGAAAAAATGGCTGATCGCTTCCTTGAGCTGCCAGGAAGTGATTAAAATATGAAAACAAACTTGGTGATCGAATGATAAAACAATTATTGAACTCGGTTATCGCAAAATATAGTGATTTGTCAATAATTGATCAGCTCGCCACTGACAAATTACGATATTTTGCTCCACCTCGTCCAATAATTGTTAAATATTGAATTATTGTAAGTTTCAACAATTGGCTGACAATAAACTTGATAAGAATTAATGTTAATATCTCTTGCTTCTGAGTTGTGATTAAATTTTGAAAAATTTCCCTTTACGTTTCAATTTTATATATACATTATGGAGAATGATACTTATTTTGCTCCATTTACGTTCACTAGTACCTAACATCCTCCCGTAAAATAGCTGCTTCATTGATTGTGTTCCTCAGTAACAGTTCTATTAGCTTTTGTTTGGAGATCGGTTTGCAATCGTTATCTGTCATGTTAGCATTCCTCAATCTTTACTATCCTTTTCTTCATTTAATTCATATATGGCTTATTATTACCCTCTTGGTGTTTTTCTAAGTTATAAACTATCATTATCACAGTTCAAAGTGTTATTTTATTTACCTAATGCATTTTGGATGAATCAAGTACTCAATTATTCACACAAAGCTCCTTTCGTATTTTTTAAGGATGGAAGTTGGGGCCCACCAGATTGAATTGCTCAGATCATTAATAAAGGTACCATACAGGGAGAGCAGTATAACAGAAAAAACAGAACTTAAGTCTTACAGATGCATTAATGCAGCTGATGTAGTCATGTTCATCAGCCCTCACCGCAAGAGCTAAACAACTACAGGCAGAACTAGAAATAGAACGATCTTACTAACAAATTTGACCATCCGCTGTACTGATTTCATAAATGCTTGTATGATGGCAATATAGAAGAGACAAAAATGCACTGGAAGCTCGGAATTCATAAGTAATTCCGAGCTCTTCACTGCCATTGCAAACTAACAGCGAGGAAACCGACAGGCGATGATCAGTCTCATTTCAGCATTTCGTTCAAGTGTTTCACGAGTATGAACTTGACAATTTTTTCACAGACTTTTGTCCGCTTGTTGTTCGAACTTGAGGTGGCTTCCTTGTCAAGCAATCCTCGTGCAACGAAAACTGCATGAGTTGATAACTATTTAAACATACGTTGAGTTTCAGTTAAAGGTGAAAATAGCCAGTTTAGAAATTTAAGATAATTCTAAATGAGCCACAAGCTTATTAGAAACTGACCTACCTTACAAACGTACCTTGCGTAATGCCGAGGAATTTACCGGTAACCTAAATTTCTCCATTTCATTCATTTACTATAAATATTCCAATATCCTTGTTTTTGTCTAGTATCACGGTATCGAAAAAAGTGTTCGTTATATCGAAGACCTCGTTACAACGAATTATCTGGTTAACCACAAAAATATTCGTTATAGCGGGATAACCAAGCTGAACCAAGCTGAACAATGGGATATACACCACGCAAAACAGTCTACAGACTTGTGCGTGAACAGCTACATTTAATTAAAGCAAAGCTTTGAAGGTCAAAAGTTTCTCTCTCTTGATCAATAGGAGTCGTGTTTGGCTTATCAACCATTTGTATCATCATTTCGTTATTACTGACTGCGAGCGACAGGACAAAATATTCGTTATAGCGGGGTAAATTGTGCGTTGGGACCGTCAAAATCAATTCGTTATAGCGGGAATTTGGTTATGGCGGGGTTTGTTTCTACATAATTATTTTACTGTAATTCTGCCGAGATTTCAAATGTTGTTCGTTATAACGGGGTCCTCGTTATAGCGGGCCGGGGTTCGTTATAGCTGGGTGCTACTGTATCTTCACCCAGTAGGGTTTTGTCGGTGGTCTTCTTGAGTAAATAATGAATTTGGGCCAGGAAACCTTTTTAGAGGTGTTCTAAAAATGATTCAACTATCTGATTAGAGTTGCGCTATAGTATCAGATACTTTTAATGACTGACTACACGGGTGTTGCAGCGAAAACTCCTTCGGTGTAAGACATCACTACTCAAAGTTGCTGCATGAGTAAAGTGAATTTACATTTTTGATTGTCAAATGCGGACGGTGATACGTTTCATTAATAGTCGGCTTTCTCCCAAAAGTACACTTTCAGTAACTCATACAAAAAAGTTTACTGGCAATGGCTAAAACGCGACGAAAACACAACAGTAAAAAATATAGAAGGGGGCAATGATGCTCATATGCAAACGGATTTGGACTCAGTCTACTTCCAAGTTCTAAAATCTAAAACCTTTTACGTTTTTCGGTCAGAGCGTCCCTTGAATAATTTTTATTAATATATATTATAACTGGCTGTTCTTATGAAAGTTTTTCTTACAACTACTGTCAAAATGTTTGTTCCTGGGTACAATTTAATAGTATTTCAACCATCCTGCATGGTTACTACGCACGATTTAGTAACGGGGATGCGCTAAATTGAAACTAAAGCGCCCAGCCATATGCCTAAGATCATACGTTATAAATAAACGTAATTTGTAAGTGCTATAACACTGGTTACAAAGAAAAAGGTTAAAATAAATACCGTTTTATGATACCATATAACTCACCTGGTAATCATCGAGTTAAAAGTAACATTTGGAATTCTTGGAAGTTCTTTTCTTGGAAATGAAGGCGTAATTTATTCAAATGAACAATTTGTTTACGTGTCTGATTGTTGAACAGAAGGCGATAAGGAGAATAAATTAGCCTGTATCATTAAATGTTAACATTTTACTTAAGAAAAGGGAATCGATATGAAAGCCGGATTAAAACATGCTACGTTACTTAATATATTTTTATTACATTATCTTCGTTAAAGGGACAAGAACCTGAGGATCGGATATTCCTAATTCGTCTCGAACTCAACCCAGTGTTTGTAGTAGTGAAGGGAAATATAACTTGCTGGTGAATTGATTTTATTTAGGTCAAATGGTTGAATTTCGTTTATAGCAACATTTTAATTATAGCACTGAAAATGATCAGTGGACACGAAACAATGAAATACTATATGCAAGTGTATCAACTTGCTTAAAACAACTCAAAGGATATAAGTCTGTTATTAATTTAATGGCAAGTCCTGTACACTGCTGTTACAAAGCGAACCGATCACATATTTTTAAGACAAAAAGACTGACCTTGAATTCATTGTAATTAGATTTAAAATTTGTGAATTGTGCTTCAGTTAAAAACGATCAGGTGTGATAGACGACGGAAATCAACGAAGAATGACGGACGATAATGCTTATAAAACACCTGTGCTTACGAACAATTAAAGCGATATCTTTAATTATCAATATCTGGATTTGTCTGCCTTCTCGTATTCTGGTAATGATTTTTAGACGTTATAAGAATTAAAAATTAAAAAATCAAATTTGGTCCTGAAAGTCAAGAAAAAGCTAGCTTGGATTCCAAGCCATGATAGAAAACACCTTGTATGACTTTGAGGCAACAAGTTAGGAGTAGCATAAGATGTCTAACCTATATTTATTTTGCACACTGTGCTTTGATTGTTATTTTAACCGATGTCGTTTATGCCGCGATGGAAATTTCGTCGACGAAGCCTGCTTCGTGCAAACTCGTAAGTGGTCAAAGGAACGTATATGATTTCGACCGTGATCATGTTCAATAAAGAGTCGCTACTCAGAAGCTTCTGCTTCCTTGGTGTCACCAAGGCACGAAGCACCGCCGGTAGTCGACTGAGAAGCGGTCCTAAGGAACACAATCCACCTGCTTAACCGGATGATCATGAGATTCCCCGTGAAGGAGGAACTGACTAACAATATCTCGCTAGAGTCGTCTAATTTTGGACAATTGCAACTCTACAAAGAGTACTTAAGGGTTATAGGATGGGTTGGTGGCAGTTTAATTTCCAATTTCAAAAGAGGGAGAGAAGATTCTGGATCAAACATCATCTTCACTAAACCATGAAAGGTAAGGTCTTCAGTTTTCGGTGATGTTTTTCCTTGTACTGAGGTTGATTCCATTTACAACACGGAGCTATTGGTTCACTCACGTTCGAAGAGCGTGCTAATAAGACTCTAATATAATCGGCATAGACAGGGAAGGTTGCCGATAAAATAAGTATTAAAAGAAGTCTATAACATATATAGTACTTACCATTACCAACTACTAGTTGGGGAGAAGAAACTTTTTTCTGAATCGGGTCATGTACTCCAGACTGAATTAAACTTGATTTGTGGTGACAGAAGCTGCTTGAACTGTACTTTTTGTATGTTCTAAGTTTAAAGCATTGGTCAAAAACGAAAGTCGGTTCAGAGTACTACTATAACAAGCTTTTTAATTAACCATGAGACTTGTATGCTATGCTCCAGCCACTTATAGCACAGAATTTGTTCGGCCAATCAGCTTTCAAATTGATTGTTTGAGCTCACGCGCTGGTTGCTGCGTCTAAGACGGTTAACCAGGCATCAATGACGTGACTGACGTTTTACTGATTGTTTTCTCTGCAGTTTTGTTTGCTGCGTTATCTGCCATGATGGCAATTTCCATCATACAGACAAAAGACATCTGTCGACTAGACACCAAGACAAAAGCACAATTCAACAAATTGTTTCCAATGCTGCTAACAGTTGGAGTGGACGTTCTAAAGGCTAAGAACACAATAATTGTAAGGGTCTTAAGAAAATTTTAAGATATAATGTTGTTTATTTTGATAAAGCGTTAACCAACAAACCAAATGGTAATCAGTGACAATTAATTAGTATTAGGAAGTCAAATTAAAGGGACACAGTCATCTGGCGCATATGCGCATTAAATACCACTTCATAGCTAATTTGCATCTGTTGTTAACCAGATATGATAAAAATGACTGATCATAGGATGAGCAAAAGGACGCTCAAAACAGGTATTTCAGTAAACGATTGAAAATCAAGCAGAACAGTGCAATTGGAGCAGAAATTCCAGATGAACCTTAATTCCAGGTTGGGGTGAACATTTTCCAAAGTGAGAAAGCTAGTGTCCAGGTCAGCGCGGTTCCAGAGCTGACTGTGTTCCTTTAATGTACGTGCCAGAGTATTCTTGTGTGTGATAATCTAGCATTTCTGTAGATGACTGCTAGAGTTAAATGGAGAAATTGGGGAATATCTTCATTGATTGTTTTTTTCAATTTGTTGAAAACTGTTTGTTTATACCACTGCAGGCTAAAGGATGGTTTAATGACAGCTACGAGACAGCAGACATACAATTATCAACGTTTAGAAGGCCACAAAGCATGAATAACGCTTCGGTAAGAGCTTTATTTTGTTGTACATATACAATTCCAAAGGTATTAACATTTGTGGTTCCGGCATTCAAAATGAATCCCTTTGTCAGATATCACTTTAAAAGTTGGATTTTGTTGCTTGATCTACAAAAATAGCTAGTGAAGGCCATAAAGGCTAGAAAAAAGGGAAATAAACAAAGAATAAACATTAACAATAAAATTAGAGTGGCCCGGCGTTTCGATGTTTCTGACATCATTATCAAGCTAAAGATAACAGTTTATCGTGTTGTGAATATAAATATAATAGACATTTGCTAGAGGTGCTTGTGATGTCATGTAAAAAATAGTTTGAGATCTTGAAAAATTGACATTTCGTGGATAATTAACTTGAAGACAATCGAATTTGTTGTGGCATTTAAGATCTGAAGCCAACATTGAACGTGCAAACTGACTCTATCCGCGCGAACCTACTCACGTGAGATCACAAGCAAATGTCTATTACACTCGTTCGACTAATTTATATTCACACCGCTATAAAACTGTCATTTTTACCTTGGCAATGATATCAGCAACATCGAAAAATCGGACCACTCTAATTACAGTTTATTGTTAATTACAGTTTATTATCTATTGCAGTTTTTCAGTAAACCGTTAATAAACACAAGTTAAAAGAATACCTAGAACCAAATAAGACTTATAATAATTCCCAGCCTTAAAGTCAGTCAATATGTTTTCTATTGACACAAGACTATATCGCTACATGGAGGGATTTTCACTTGAGTGTTGACAATAATACGCATTTTCTTTGGTTTTGTATTGCTATATCAAGCGGTTGGCGCCATTTAGGTATCACATTAGGAATAATACCAAAAAAAAACAATTATAACTGGTTCGTTCACGTATTCCGTTGCGCATTGGTTCCGCCACGTTTATTTGCTTGGAGTTTTGATTAGTTCACATTGTATAGTTTGTGACTGGCCAGAGTACTAGTGATTACGTTTGTTCCACGACACTCAATTGGAAACGACTCCGTTTTAAACTAATACTGACACTACAATGTTCATTTTCTACAGCTCCAGAACACGTTAGAAGTCAATCGTCGTATTTTGAAGGCATTCATTCCGAACATGAGCAAATTCAAAAGGCAATTTGGTGCTTTTGTAGCTGCTAGGGACGTGCGGCATCAACTTCAAGAAGTGAAATGGAAAGCTGGCAACATCATTAACTTTATTCAAGCAATTGAAAAGGTGCTGCTACACAAGGTGACTGAATTACAAGTAACCTGTACTGATAATTGACTACAAAGTTAAAAGTCGTAATTTGAAATCCCTGCTCAGCATTGTGACACAAATATATCTCCTAATTAAGAACTAGTATAGTTAGCACGCCCACTGCTTAAATTAGGTTTTCCTCGAAAAAAAGTGCATCATAACATATTGTTTGCTTAATCTCTTTACTGCAGCTCGCCCAGAAATCTACAGTGGTCATCCGCCCTATGAAAAGCACTGCCATTAAAACAACGCCCAGCTCTCATGCTGTTTCTGTTAGTACCCAGAGCCCTGCGGCAACAAGACCTCCAACGACAGCTTTAGCGCTCCACGACATCGCTCTTCGAGCGTCCGCCATGTTGGACGATTTGTACTCCAACATTGTAACGATGCAATTGGACTTCTTGAAAGTATCCAGGACGAAGTGCCCCACGAAATAATGACATGTGATCTTATAAAGCTTAGGAACGCCATATTTATTCTGTAACAAGCTGCTAATTCAAGTGGTATACAAATGTTAATAGCCGAGGATTAATGAAGGCTCGTTGGGCTATCGGTAAGGCAATATTTGCTTCAAATTGTTGTCATTGTATGACTGCCATAAAGCTTACTGTCTCAATGAGACTTTTTAGATTGGTACAAGAAATGAAAGAAATACAAAGGGAACTATAAATAGTTACTGTAAGTTTTAACAATTGGTCGAGAATAAACTTGATAAGAATTAACTTGTATTAATGTCTCTTGTTTCTGAGTTGTGCTTGACGTTTAGAAACCTTGCTTTTAAGTTTCAATTTTATTTCTTTTGCTTTCTTGTGAGCAGCCATTTACCAAATAGATTCTGAGCTCGAGATTTCTTTGAGACGATAGTTGATAAGACCCAGGGCCGTCATTTAATCAAGAGCAAATAATCTACTTTATTAAATCCATTTTGAAATCACTGGTTATCTTTGCAATGTGATTGGCTCTCAGCCGAAGCGACTCGTGCAATTTCAGCTTTTTCAAAAACTCACTCGTGCAAATTAATTCCAAATTGAACTCGAAACCGTATGATTACCTATACAAATTGCAGTCCACTCAGTTCAATTACCATTATTAAAAAGAATCTTGATTCCTAATTAAAGGGGCAACTTAGCAGCACTTTATTTTGTGCCCGCGTTTGTTACGTCTTCTGCGTCTTCTGTGTGACTGCATGTGTTGCTGCGAAAAAAGTTAAAGTTGGTTGCATTAATTAATAATTATAATAATAATTATACCAGGTCACTTCATTCACACAATTAGTGGTAATCATTCTCTTTAATTCGATTCGTCATGGCGTTTCGTATGTATTCTAGCCATAGTTGCTCTAGCTGCATACATTTTCAAAATTAAAACAGCCACTTGATATAACAAAGGTGAGGGGTCTGGAACCTAGATTAAGCAAATGCTTAACTTTATATAGTTTAATGTTAAGTATTTCCTTAATTTAGGTTCCAGACCCCTCACCTTTGTTATTTATAAATAGCTGTTTTAAATTTCATCGGTTACTTTTGAAAATGTATGCAGAGAACCTAGGAAACGTGAAGTCTTAATCAAAATGTACAAGTTCAATATGTTTATCACTGCTGTTTGTGTCCTATTTTTGATCAGGACTATTAACCCTTTGTACTTGCAAAGTCCATTTTTTCTATGTAATTGAACAGAAACGTTTCCCAAGATACAGAATCTATAATCATCTGATGAGACAATTCGAGTCAGTTATTCAGAACACACTGAGGGTTAGTTACCGTGTTTATGGACGTAGTGCTACACATGCTTCAAAAGAAATGCTGCTGATCAGCTCTAAGACAGTACCCAAAATCCCAGAGATTTTGGACACTCAGGAAATTAAAAGGCTTGCGGGAAAAAAAAAATCAAACCGAAGGATGGAAATATTTATTGGTTATCATCTGCGTCAACGGAATACCAAACAATGATGACGTAATTTGTTACTTTCACCAGCTGATGTTTCCAGGCGGGGATATAGGGGAGGGCGCAGGGGGTGCGCCCCGCCCCCCCCGCCCCCCCCTTTCCCGAAATGAAGCCTTCTTCGTATTTGCTTTTAAAATTTTGTTCACCTCACCGGTCCTTCCTAAGGTGCACCCCCTCCCAAGAAAACTCCTGGATCCGCCCCTGTGTGTCGAACTTTAATTTTCCTTTTTGTCAAACCATTTAGTGATGGTTAAGTTTTGTTGGTAGCTACAAAAAAACTCAGCAGAACCTAATTCCTCATCGGTTCTCTCGTGATCATATGATATTTTAATGTACTACCATAGATCAATTTCGCTACACTAAAATTTAACTTGGAGTTGGAAAATCAAATGGTTCACGCCATTCCGTTTGGGAAGCTTCAGAAAATATGGGCTGCGATATAAGGTGATGCTATTTTTCTGCTCTTTTGAGCCTCTCTAGCTGATGTGGATATATTTTATAGTGATTCCCACTCCCGCAACTTCGCAATCAATTGTTTTATGTTTATGCCTGAAATTTCCAACCGGATGGTTTTTGTAAATGGTAAGCACCCCAGGTTACTTTTCAAAGTAATTTTCTATATTTCACAGTATTTGTTTCTGTATAAATTTTGAGTATTCAGTAGTTAGTCAAGACACTATCCTCTACCTCAAAATAATATTTTGTTTATTCTTATCTGCATAACAATGCATGTGTAGACAAAGTGTTTCACAGAAATCATGTTTCAGACATCCATCTGGGAACTGGACAAATGACAGTAGGAACTGTAGGTAATTTAACACAACTGCCAGAGAAGGATTGTGAACATTTAGGTTGTTCAGGTATATATGAAGGCTTCGGTGGAAAAAGGGCGTTAGGTTTTTTACTCAAAATGAAATTTATCAAAAACGCTCCAAATTTCGCATGCAGTTTTGTTTAGGTGCGTTAGACAATGTTCTGCATGTTTTTTTGCTGAAGTTTGTTTCGTTTTCGAGATATTACGTATGCAAAAAACCCTGTATTTGTTGTCACGTCAGCACGTGACCGCAAAGACGGTAATTTCACTTAAAATCCAGCAAAATATTGATCTTTTGCAACGTGTAACCTCAAAAAGTGTTGATGTCAGGTTAAAACCGTTAAAACTTTTATTTCACGTTAACGTGCGACCGCAAAGACGTTCGGTTCACTCAAATTACAGCCAGATGTTAATTTCCCGCAATGCGCAAGCTAGACAATGTTGATATCAGGTCATTTACAGAGACTTAAAATTTTAATTTCACATTATCACGCCACCGCAAGGACTTAAACCCTTAGGGTTTTACTTAGGGTTAGGGTTACCGCTCGAAACTAGGGCTAGCGTTGAAGGGTTACGGAACAAGGTTAGGCTTAGAGTTAACGCTTAGGGCTACGGCTTGAAACTAGGGTTACCGCTTGAAACTAGGGTTACGGAACAAGATTAGGCTTAGAGTTAACGCTTAGGGCTACCGCTTGAAACTAGGGTTACCGCTTCAAATAGGGTTACCGCTTGAAACTAGGGTTACGGAATAAGGTTAGGCTTAGAGTTGACGCTTGGGGCTACGGCTTGAAACTAGGGTTACCGCTTGAAACTAGGGTTACGGAACAAGGTTAGGCTTAGAGTTAACGCTTAGGGCTACCGCTTGAAACTAGGGTTACCGCTTGAAATAGGGTTACCGCTTGAAACTAGGGTTACGGAACAAGGTTAGGCTTAGAGTTAACGTTTAGTGTTACCGCTTGAAACTCCGGGGTTAGCGTTGAAGGGTGAGGGTTATTGCCGAGGGTTAGCGCTAGCGCTTCATTGTTAGGGTTAGCGCTTCGGATAACGTTAGAGTTAAGGTCAGGACGCGTTAGGGTTAGTGCAGTGTTAGGCCAAGGAGAACAATCAAGATGTAACCTTAAAAACTGTTGATTTCAGGTTTTTAAAACCGTTAAAATTGTGATTTCACGTTATCACGCGACCGCAAAGACGTTAATTTCACTCAAATTACAGCCAGTTCACTTTACGCGATTTCGCGTTAAGGCATGACGGCAAGGATGTTGATTTCACTTCAAATCCAGCAAGCTGTTCATTTCACCCAGCACGTAAACTCGAAAACGTCGATTTCGGGCCTAAATAGGTTAAAATGTTGATTTCACTTTAAAGCGTCACAGCAACTATCTCTATTTCATTTTAACTGCCTGCAACGTATAAGCTTAAAAATGTAGGGCTGACAGATTAACAGATTAACCCTTCTGTGCAACGTACAGGTCTCTCTCCTTACATCTGCATGGCCCCTGATCCCAGAAGTTTAAAACACTACAAATCATGCCGATTTGAAGTAAAATCAACGCAACCTGGATCACAGATCTATGTTTTGAATCAATCGATCGCTTCTTGTTGGCCATTATTATGTTGGAATAAAAAAGGAAAAAAACACGCTCTGTAATTAGTTAAATATTATTGTGATTTATAGACTGCGAGCAGTCTCTCTTTTGCTCGAAAATCCGTAGGGAAACACGGAAGGAAGAACTCGAAACAACATCTGCGTGCCAGCGTAATATGCAAAGCCGCGAGCCGTACGTAGCGCGGGCGTCGGAAGACGAGTGTGATTTACGGAGTCTTGTCTTGTCTTGTCTTGTCTTGGCTTGTCTTGCCGAACGTGATCGAAATGCATGCCGGGAAGGTTCTGTTACACCTCGTGCCCGGGTAAACATGGAGGATGATGCAAGAAAAATTTTATAAGTCTAAAAGCAGTTCTCATTTTCCAAACTTTGAAGCTAGCAACGCTTGGCAAATGGGCCACAACTCACGACAGGGTTTTATTCTTGGGCAAGAACTGCTCTTGGACTTTGCTGCCTGGATCGACCTGACTTCGAACGCTGATAACTGACTTGCCGCTGATATCAGTTGCGTTGGAAGTTACAGAACACGTTTTGCTTCTTTAAAACATGCTGGTGACTTACGGGTTATCAAGGCTTTATGATGCCTATCAACCACCAGGCAGGCTACAAGGTACTTAAAAACAATGCTTAAGATATTAGTCGAAAGAGCTGTACTGCATCATGCATCACTTCTCTTTGCTTTGACGCTCGATCGAAATTCATGTGTTGTCTCACGTCACAATAAGCTGTATAAAAAAAATCTCTCCAGATTCCCGCTGTATACGCATTTTTTTAAAATAGATATCTTCATTTTTGAAAAAAGAAAAGGAACAGAGCGAAAAAAAAAAAATTGAGCGACCTCGTGTCGAACCGGTGTCACGGCAAAACAAATTCGAATCTGGCCCGTTCAGCGCCTCATCCGCTTGTGCTAACGAAGCAGTAGTGAGAGCTTAAGGTATTATAGTGAGTTGATCGCTTAGCGAAACAAAAGGTTTCTTTTGTTTTCCATTCAACAAAAGGTCC
>JAHPZR010006886.1:60000-65000 GCA_019787425.1 Platygyra sinensis | reverse complement strand
CAGATTGGTTGTTGTTGAGAGTTAATGTCTCTCAGAGTTAAGATAGTGAGGACAATTGGTGTTGGAAATTAAATATAGACATGCCATATCTGTGTTGCATCTTTTGTGTCACTGATAACTTGAAAATGGTACCACTTTAAACTGGAAAATGGGCTTGGACCTGTGGCAACCCAAACACCTATCAACCAAGTTGTAATGTCTAGTTATCCTGGACTCAGGTACAGTAATTCTATCCAATGGATAAATCACTATCCATCAGTGGATAGCATACATGTAGTTTGTTTACTAAAATGCATATATCTAGTGAATACCAATTTATCCAGAAAATGGTGTAACAACTGGGCCCTGTTTCTTTGACAATCAGTGAAAAAAATAATGCAGACCAAGTCACAGTCAAGCTCGAGTTGAAGCATTTATTCCAGTCAGTCTTGATAAGGTAACAAAGTAGAATACTAGTAACATTCACAATTGCTAATATTTTACATATTTAACAAAGCATTAAAAATGGAAGGGGATTATGAGATACTTGACGTGTTTCATGTTATGAAATAGATAAAATGCTAAACTCTACAAATTTGAGGCTACTTCTGAATCAGATGCAACTCAAATATTAAATACACACCTCAAAGTGATTAAAATACCATGCTTTTACAGTAGAGTTTTACAAGTTTTACAGTAGAGACCAACCACTCACAGCCAGCTTCCTACAATGGCCACCTGTCCACAGTGGCCACGTATTTCTTCTCAGGAGATGGTCTGTACATTCACTCGTATTTTCACCTCTCCATACTGGCAACAGCCACCAAAGCATGCCCCAAACTGCCAAAATAACCTCTCCACAACAACCAGTTAATCAACTGACGAATGCTGTGTACTAAACCCCATGTTACATAATTTGTAAAAGGTCGCAAATCTTGGTGGTCTCTAATATATATTATTGGTTGTATTAGGTATTTGATCTATGTGCAATAAGCATGTTTATTGTAGCACAGAAATACCTAGTGTAACCATAACATATATTACGGAGGGGTGGCTATTATGGGAGATAAGGGTTTACACCCCTAACTCTCGTAATGGCCACGTCTCGCAAACAACCACCTTCCTCTATCTTCAAGGAAGCTGTTGTGGAGAGGTTCCACTGTATTTTACCTGCAATATTTTTCTCTTTGAAGACGACAGGAAACAGTTTCAGGCTGGTAAACACAGTGCCAGAACCTGTGTCCATACTTCAAGTTGTGATTGAAGACTTTTATTGAGTATACACAATAATATAAACAATTAGAGGTATAATAATGAACTGGTGACGAATCAATTTAATTTTTTAAGAGAAGGCCTCCAATCACCTACATTAGAGGTCGTTTTCAGGAGTGTCCTCTAAAAATAGGTCTTAAATATAAATTAAATGTCTAAAAATTAATACAAAAGTATAGAACTTGAGCTAGGATTAATTCTGCTACTACTAAGGTTAAAAATGGTCAAGACAACACCTTGTCAAGAATTCCATTAGCTTTAAAAACAACATTTCAATAACTTCCTATGTACACATTGTAATTTCTAGCACACTTCTGCAAGTTCCATTCTAATGATTCCATTACTCAGACAATTTAGAAGCAAACATTTAAAGCTCAGGACTAACACAATAGTCAATTTTTGCTATTAATCATATCTCTATCAACATTCTTGATCATGATTGGTTCTCTTCATGTCTATTTGTCACGTAATCAGCACGCAATCACATGGGTGAACTTTTTGTCACTGGATACCTGTAATTAGTTGCCCATGTGATTCACATGTCAATTACGTATGCTTTAATGGCTTCCTTTGCATTGTTTTGTTCAGTTTTTCAAAACTTGGGAAAAGTGCTATAGACATCTACACTCGAAAGAAGTTCTCAGACGTTTTTAATTTCTGAATGATCCAGTGTCCTTACTCACTAATTATTAGATTTTTATTTTTGTGCAGGCGACTAGGCCGAGGCAGAGTAATAGTAATTAGTCCAAGTGGAGTAATTCGTACGAGTAATTTCAAAATCGTACGACCACAAAGTGCGAGGCTGATTTGAAATCATGAGCATGATTACTCCCTGAATAGGCCTTTTGCAACAGTTAGTCACGTGACCGATAATTTCTAAACTTTTAGCTACAGCAAAATGAATTTCAGAGCTGGAAAGAGCATGTTTTAAATAACCAGGACACCAAATTTCAGACCAATGCCGTATAAGGTTGAGATTTAATGACGATTTGAATATTGCAAAAATTAGAAGGTTTTGTATGGAAGCGAGGAAGCTTTGCCCTCCAGAAACCTTTTCTGTTATTAATCACTACCAAAAGAAGCTGCTGGCATATAACCATTGGAGATAGAAAGAGGGGTAAAATATCAGGAAAAATGGAAATTTCTAAGCCCTTACACCGAAAGGCAAAGATTTTATGGCAGCTTCAAAACTTGCAAAATTACAAGGATTTGTATGGAAAACCACTGGAGCGTGACTGGAGGGCAAAGCGACTTCTTCTCATACAAATCCTTCTAATTTTTAACGTCCATAAAAGTTCCCCCTTAAAAGATATAAACCTGAAAATTTGCATGTAAGCTTATTTGGAAATGTTCTTTCCATTTCTGATAACATTATGCATTACCAATGATTAATAAGTGTGTTCTTGAAAAGCATGTCACGTGACCAACTGTTGCAAAAGGCCTATTGCAAGACACAAGATCATTCAGAAATTAAAAACGTCTGAGAACTTCTTTCGAGTGTAGATGTCTATAGCACTTTTCCCAAGTTTTGAAAACTGAACAAAACAATGCAAAGGAAGCCATTAAAGCATACGTAATTGACATGTGAATCACATGGGCAACTAATTACAGGTATCAGTGACAAAAAGTTCACCCATGTGATTGCGTGCTGATTACGTGACAAATAGACATGAAGAGAACCAATCATGATCAAGAATGTTGATAGAGATATGATTAATAGCAAAAATTGACTATTGTGTTAGTCCTGAGCTTTAAATGTTGTTGCTTCTAAATTGTCTGAGTAATGAATCATTAGAATGGAACTTGCAGAAGTGTGCTAGAAATTACAATGTGTACATAGGAAGTTATTGAAATGTTGTTTTTAAAGCTAATGGAATTTCTTGACAAGGTGTTGTCTTGACCATTTTTAACCTTAGTAGTAGCAGAATTAATCCTAGCTCAAGTTCTATACTTTTGTATTAATTTTTAGACATTTAATTTATATTTAAGACCTATTTTTTAGAGGACACTCCTGAAAACGACCTCTAATGTAGGTGGATTGGAGGCCTTCTCTTAAAAAATTAAATTGATTCGTCACCAGTTCATTATTATACCTCTAATTGTTTATATTATTGTGTATACTCAATAAAAGTCTTCAATCACAACTTGAAGTATGGACACAGGTTCTGGCACTGTGTTTACCAGCCTGAAACTGTTTCCTGTCGTCTTCAAAGAGAAAAATATTGCAGGTAAAATACAGTGGAACCTCTCCACAACAGCTTCCTTGAAGATAGAGGAAGGTGGTTGTTTGCGAGACGTGGCCATTACGAGAGTTAGGGGTGTAAACCCTTATCTCCCCATAATAGCCACCCCTCCGTAATATATGTTATGGTTACACTAGGTATTTCTGTGCTACAATAAACATGCTTATTGCACATAGATCAAATACCTAATACAACCAATAATATATATTAGAGACCACCAAGATTTGCGACCTTTTACAAATTATGTAACATGGGGTTTAGTACACAGCATTCGTCAGTTGATTAACTGGTTGTTGTGGAGAGGTTATTTTGGCAGTTTGGGGCATGCTTTGGTGGCTGTTGCCAGTATGGAGAGGTGAAAATACGAGTGAATGTACAGACCATCTCCTGAGAAGAAATACGTGGCCACTGTGGACAGGTGGCCATTGTAGGAAGCTGGCTGTGAGTGGTTGGTCTCTACTGTAAAACTTGTAAAACTCTACTGTAAAAGCATGGTATTTTAATCACTTTGAGGTGTGTATTTAATATTTGAGTTGCATCTGATTCAGAAGTAGCCTCAAATTTGTAGAGTTTAGCATTTTATCTATTTCATAACATGAAACACGTCAAGTATCTCATAATCCCCTTCCATTTTTAATGCTTTGTTAAATATGTAAAATATTAGCAATTGTGAATGTTACTAGTATTCTACTTTGTTACCTTATCAAGACTGACTGGAATAAATGCTTCAACTCGAGCTTGACTGTGACTTGGTCTGCATTATTTTTTTCACTGATTGTCAAAGAAACAGGGCCCAGTTGTTACACCATTTTCTGGATAAATTGGTATTCACTAGATATATGCATTTTAGTAAACAAACTACATGTATGCTATCCACTGATGGATAGTGATTTATCCATTGGATAGAATTACTGTACCTGAGTCCAGGATAACTAGACATTACAACTTGGTTGATAGGTGTTTGGGTTGCCACAGGTCCAAGCCCATTTTCCAGTTTAAAGTGGTACCATTTTCAAAGTTATCAGTGACACAAAAAGATGCAACACAGATATGGCATGTCTATATTTAATTTCCAACACCAATTGTCCTCACTATCTTAACTCTGAGAGACATTAACTCTCAACAACAACCAATCTGGTTTGAAACCATTGATTAACAACATTTTATCACCCACCAACCAAGTTGTAATGCTAGTTATCCTGGGCTCAGGTACAAATACAACTGTGACACATTGAAATATGTGAACATCACTAACGAATCAATTTAATTTTTTAAGAGAAGGCCTCCAATCACCTACATTAGAGGTCGTTTTCAGGAGTGTCCTCTAAAAAATAGGTCTTAAATATAAATTAAATGTCTAAAAATTAATACAAAAGTAATAGAACTTGAGCTAGGATTAATTCTGCTACTACTAAGGTTAAAAATGGTCAAGACAACACCTTGTCAAGAAATTCCATTAGCTTTAAAAACAACATTTCAATAACTTCCTATGTACACATTGTAATT
>JAHPZR010006886.1:35000-55000 GCA_019787425.1 Platygyra sinensis | reverse complement strand
TAACAGTAAGGTTTCGCATGGTATATTTAACTTGACGTTTCGTATGCTACAACATACATCTTCAGAAGTGTTCTACGAGTGTTCCGAAAAACAACCCTGAGGTTGACGAAACCAAATCTTGTGTTAATAAGTTTTATGGTTTCGTCAACCTCAGGGTTGTTTTTCGGAACACTCGTAGAATTAACTCTTTCTTTCCTTATAAAGATCGTTTCAACCGGTCGCAGAAATCGAAGATTGTCTACAAAGCCAGTTGCTGGGATCAGTGATGCTTTTTACATAGGCAAAACTAAAAGAAGATTACATGACAGAAAGACTGAGCACTTCAAAGCTCTCACTCAAATTGGTCACGCCTCCGCTGTTGCTGAGCATTCGATTTCCACTGGTCACAACATCAAATGGGACCATTTTGAGATCTTAGCAAGTGGTCAATGTGATTTACAGTGTAAAATCAAGGAAACATTGTTAATACGGGACTTGAAACCCGCCCTAAATGAAAACGTCGGTAGTGAAAATCTCCTTCTTTATTAATTCACACCGGATGTAGTTTCTTTTTTCCATTGTTGTCTAGCTAGTTACCAATACCTCGCTTTAGTTTTTGGTCTTTTTAAATCTCGTCATATTTTGTAACATACGAAACATTTGTTGTAGCATACGAAACGTCAAGTTAAATATACCATGCGAAAAAAATTAATGAAAATAAAAACCCAAAAACCTTAACAGTTTTCGAAATTTCGTTTTCGGGTCTAAAGAACAATACGTTAAAAAAAATTATTTTTATCGTCGTGGACCTGGAAGTATTTTAAAATTGTGCTGACATGTGCGGTGCCATTCCATTCCCCAACATTTGATCAACATGGCGGAATGAGAAGGAAAGTATACGAAGTAAAAAGGCTGTTTATGGCATCTGCTCAATTCGAGTTTCTTTGAGTCGTATTCCCAGCTATGTTTGTTTGTATTCGCCCTTATACTGTTGGATAAGCCATGAAGGTTATAATGATTTCTGCCTTTGGTTTTGTTATGTGGTTTGCTCGATCCGAGTTCTGATATCAGTGATTTTTCTTTTCAGAGCAGATCGACCTGAAAAGGAAAGCAACAATTCTACACCTTTATCTTTTGACTTCAAATCGCTTGCAGACTTCTTTTAGCTCGTTACAGACTTCTTTAAGTTTCATTCTTCATATTTTTATTGTTCCTGGGGCCCGTTTCTCGAAAGACCCAGTAACTTACCGGGCCCGGAATCAGATTTTGATATCAAAGTCCCAAGAAAAGTAGGGCGTGTTCTGACCCCTAATGAAGTCCATTTTGTTTCTTTAGCTGATAACTTTACTGTACAATTTTCAAACCTTTTGAAACTCCATCTAGAATGGAAAACAAAACAGCTTAACGGACCCGGTAATTACCCGGGAGCTTCGAGAAACGGGTCCCCGGCCCGCCTCAATTAGCTTCTGCTACCTGCAGCGGTGCGTTTCTCGAAAGCCCCGGAAACTTTTCGGGCCTGTAAAGCCATTTTTAGTTCATCTGTATCTAAAAAACGGAGAAGTGTATACCCCTGAAACTTGTTGTATGAAGGGAACCTCTGTTCATATTAAGAATATGCGAATAAAAGAGCTCTGTAATCGTAACGGCTGCAGATGTTGTTAAGACTTTGCGGGCCCGAAAAGTTTCCGGGACTTTCGAGAAACGGGCACCTGGTCAGTACTGTATTATGTGCAAAAATGTAATAAAGTAGTCTTGTCTTGTCTTGTCTACATGAACTAAATGCCCTTTTCATGAAACCCTCCAGTACGATCACCCATTTAGATGAGCACTCCTCTGATGCTAAGCTTGCGCATGCAAATGTTTGCAGCATTTATTTATTAAGGTAAGATAAGATACCCGGGCTCCCCGGATAAGATATCTTTATTATTGCTTTATTGTCTTAGAATAATGATAATAAGAAAACTTAATAACTCCAATGCTGTAATGTTATATAATTTTCACTGTCAAGTGCTTTAGTAAGGATTTAACATAAGCTTGGTCGGCTACTTTCAAATTATGTGCCCGCTGCGAACTAATCAGACAGTTAATGGAGGGGGGCGTTGGGATTTTCGGTTTTGCGGATTTGGTCAATGTTTGGTTCGGTTTTTCGGTTTTCGCACTCGAAACCTGCGGTTTTTCGGTTTTGGGGTCTTCCACGATTTGCGGGTTTTCTCGAATTTAGTCTTTGGTTTTCGGTTTTTGTTAACAATGAAGGCGGTTTTTCGGTTTTTTTGTCCAGTGCATTTTACGGTTTTTCTGGTTTTGCCAAGGAAGGTCGCGCTAAATACGGCGTAATTCCAAGGACCATTTCTCTTGGAGGAATGGATGACAAGCCTAGTCTGTCTAGCAGCCGTTATGTGGATCGCAACGGAAAAGCTTAAGATAACATCAAAGCAAAGGAATATTTCTCAAATATCACACGGCTGGGATAATATCTTGTAGATTTTGATCTTTAGACTGGACCATGGAGGTCTAAAGCTCAATTCCTTTTCCTCACAGGAATAACATTGCGTTCACTCGCTCCGTTCACGTGGAATAAAAGCAAACAGAGACTGTGTTTGGTTGTAAAGCAGTAAAAAGTAGTTAAACAAATGAATAAAGATGGAAACCTTAGTTTGGCTGTTAAATGCGGCTGCCATACGTACACAAATGAAATGAATTCTGACAATGGCAATCAGAAAGCAAGTTCAGAATTTTGTGTTTCTTTCAAACAAAAATCACCTATACAATCATTTTATTGCGCAATTTAATTCTAGCTTCCCATCTGAGCTTCCCGTTGAGCCAATTTACAAGAATAGTAAGCAAATTTTTAAACTGCAATGAGTTCTGCACTAACGAGGGACGAGGGAATACCCAGAAAGAACTTTCATTGGCAAGTAAAACAAGTTTAGACGTGGAAAAATTATATAACAGTGAGATTCTCAAGCCTACGAGGCTTTGTCAGTGAGGGCTTTTATTTCGGTTTTCGGTTTTGGACGAAATTTATTGCGGTTTTGCGGTTTCGGCGATATTTTGCGCGGTTTTGCGGTTTCTAATAGGCCCCTACGCCCCCCTCTTAATGCCGCTAACATTTTGAGTACTTTTTATTTGTGCATTACAGATTTGTTGTTGTGTTTTTTACTTATGGAGGTACCTTTTTGTCTGCAAAGATGAAAAAAAGGCATTAAAAAAACAAGATCAGTCGAGCATAATGCTACTTCTCAGGCATAATTTTATTTTAGGCATATAAATGCTGTTGTTTTGAAGGTGACGCTCAAAAGCATAATGCTCAAGTTTTCGAGCATAATGTATCCCTATATTGTGTCAAATTGCAGTAGCTGTCTACTAATCGTAGACACCTAACTGAAGCCTTATTAAAATCATATCATTTACTTGATGCCAATACTGTAACAGCCATAATCTACCTGATACATTCAAAAGGAACTTGAACCAAAAACGATTTGGTAATTATTTTTGGCATCTCAACAGCTGAAATAGCCGTATCATTCAAAGACGAAATAACGGAACTGTCGTGCGTATTTTAGTACGTATTTTAGTCTCTGATCAAGTAATTTCAATCGGAAACATGTACTCAGTAGGAGTCCTACTGAGGAAACCACTCTTAAAAGACCATGCATGCGTTCCTTTGTTAACGAGAACAATTTTACTCAACATAAGAAGAAAATGTTGCGCTCTATTAACACAACTTGATTGACAAATTTGTCTTTTTCGCCTTGAAGCTCAAAACCGAAATATACAGTATTGTATTACTATCATAAAGGAAAGAATCAAATTCCAATCGTAAAAAGCACTTCCTCTTCTTCTTCGGATGCTGTTCTTTTTGACAAAAAATATAGGTTCCGTAGGTTCCACAGGTTCCTCGGTCTGCAATCCTCAGTTTAGTAATACCCTCATCTGCCAGGCAACCTCAATCATAAATAAAAAAAAAAGTCAGAAATTTCTAATAACCCAGCACGTGAAGGTTTTGAGCTTGCTGTTACTTTGTTAGTTTGTTTTGATCAGATAAGATGTCCTAGAGGACAGGTTGATTCTTTTGATAATTGCTTTCATAGCTTACGAAATTAATGAGAGAAGCATTCGATTGAAAAAAATGTGTTTGTTCCCCCGTGAAAAAGAATGTGCAAGAAGTCGTGCTGCGAAAGAGAAAAATCACAAGTTTCACTAGTCTCCTAGCTTTAGTATTTGCACCGGCATGCCAGTTCCATGTGTGATCATGTGAGGCTAATACAAATAAAGAAATGTTTCTCTTTTGATCAGGTTGACTGCATCTGTCTGGCATTCAACAGCACGAAAAATTGCGTGACAGGCCATCATGCTCAGTATCACGCCTCTGCAGGCGCTTGTGATACACTCACTACCTTTTCCGGCAGAAGATGACGTCATGAGTTGACCAGAGTATTCACCATGTATTATATGGATCCATTAACCAATATTTGATTGTCTCCAATTTAATGATTCACACATTCTTTTGTTGCCAAGAGCACGATCGTTAATTTCATTATCACAACAACAACGCAGGAACTTGTGGCTAAAATGTTTTGGTTTCACTTTCCATACTTCAACTCACGTCATAGTCTAAAATTTGATCTGTGTTTATACGTCGTTTCCGAGGTGCACTTTAGCCCTGCCCAAATAGTCATCACGTATAAACCAACGTAAAAATAGCACCCAATTAAAAACAACAGTAGGCATTGAAGGTACGCCCAATATTTGACCAAGGATCAGGAGGTTTGTGTAGAACAAAATTGTTGAAATTTCCTGTGAATGTTTGTGGAGGAAATTAATTTCTCATCGGAGAGAGAGAGAAAAAGGCACGCTGAGACAACCACACACTTCAAGTTTTACCTGCCTCATTCACCGCAACGAAAGATCATAGCATGTCTTTAAAATTTCTACGTTCAACTTCGAGTGTTTTAGAATGTCAAGTTGTGCTCCTCGACAACTCGCAATACAGCACGACATTTGATCAGAAGACAGCGCAAGGAAGAGATCTGTTTGACAGAGTATGTGAAAAGGCGCAAGTCCCTCCTTATTTCAAGCAGTACTTCGGTCTGCAGTACATCGATCGAGAAGACGGTGACGTTGCCTGGCTGAATCTCGATAAAGAAATCCGCTCTTCTCGAAAGACCAAACCATTGTTATACCAATTCGCCGTGAAAGTGTTCCCGCAGGACCCCATTAAACTGGAGAAAGATATGCAAATACTCATCCTTCGTCAGCTGAAGACGCTCATAAACCGTGGAAAGTTTTCCCTCCCGGTTAACAAGCATGCTTTAATCGATGGATTCTACGTGCAAGCCATGCTCGGAGATTTCAATGCTAAGGGACACAAGCCGGGATATCTAGAAGATCTTTTAGGGTTATTCTTCTGCCCACCCACAGGTATTAACTCCGATGGGAACATTGGCGAGGAGGATTACGAGGTGATGGTCAAAGATTTGCATAAATCACATCGCGGGATGACCCGCGAGGAAGCGGTTTCCGCGGCCCTTGGTATTTGTAAAGAGCTGGAGAACTACGGTGCCTGGATGCACTATGGAGGAATTGACAGCAACGGGGTCGAAGTAGTTTTCTGCGTTTCAATTCACGGGATCCGCGTCTGTCAGCTGAAGAACAAATTTCCAGAAGCCGGTGCATTGTGTCACAATTTTCACTGGCGTGACATCATTTCGATGTTCTGCGACAACGCAAAGTTTTACATGTATGTCGCAGAAGACAGGGATGAAGAAAACATGACATGCCTTGCTTTTCGCTTCCACAAAGGCTTGTATGGCTACAAGACCGCTCAACGCTTGCTGGTGGACGCAGAGAATCACCAGAAGTTCTTCTTTGAAGACAACCCTGAGAGGGCTAAAACTATGAGAACCCTGTCATTAGAAGCTAAATCCCTGAATAAGATTCGCAGTGGAATGGCTGGTAAAGTAAATCTCTCTTTGCGAAGAGCAACAATTAAGTAAAGTATATAAACATCAACCGCTTTATCAACTACAGTTATTCAGTCCGTGGAGAAAATTATCTACACTTGACTTTGAACTGACTTGTTCATGTTGGCTAAGTCCCATGCGTTGATCTGAAATACTGAGTACAGATCGACTGCATGCACTCTTGCAGTTGTGAGAATAAATGCCGCAACGACTCTTCAAGAGACTGTTTCAGAATTACTTTATTTTCGAAAGTCATCCAAACTTAACTCTCAGGCTTAGGTTCTTAACAAGCAGTTACGTAAAGAAATTGGGTCATAAGAAGCGAAAAACATTTTACAGAGGAAATGAGTTACAGTTAATAAAAGAGGCCTGCACAGTTATTGTCTGATAATTGGTAATTAATTTAAAAACCTTTTTCTCGGCTGAGGTAAAATGTGAAACTTAGACTTTAATCCTTGCCCATCGGAACACAAAACGTTTGTAAATATGTTAAATGATGATTTCGAAACTGAGAATGAACTGACTTCAGTTGATTATGAGCTTGTTAAATAAGAACGGCCGATGATCAAACAAAGTATGTTAAGTATAAATTATGTCTAAAAGTATTATACAGTAATTATTTACGAATTATTTGTAAAACTGGAAATTAATTACTCACTATGGAAAGTTTAAAACTTGAAGAGATTAAAGTACAGATATTGCATTTTAGAAAACAACTTGTTTCATAAGTGTTTTGCTTTCTGAGCAATTCCAAGACTTCAAAACATACTCTTTTTCTTCTCGGTTTACTTTCGAAATGTCTTGCGTACCTACCAAATCCTTTTCGGAAGCTACTTCTCGCGCAATACAGTTTAATCCCTGGTGATAAAGCTATGAACTAAGTTTAGTGATCGAGATTTTGAGTAGCTCTGTGATCGGACGCAGAAACTAGTAAAAAAGGAGTTGCAAGCAATACGAACGTGTAAATGCGAGTTCACGGCCTTTGAATATTAGGGAGTTTTAGCAATGAAGAGTATTTATATTTTACCTTTGAATATCGCAGCTGTTTAAATCTGTTCAGTAGGTCTGTCGGTCTAAAAACTTGCTCAGGCTAAACATGCACCGACAGCGTTTAATTCGAAAAGAAGATACGAAAAATTAGCCATTGCGGTTCTAGTTCTCCAAAATACGTAGCACCTGGGGGTGATGCTCGATATACCAAGTCAATATATGCACTATTGTCTCGTTTTATTGTGTGAAGTCTATTGTGTTATTGTGTAAGGGATAAGGATCATTGTTGTGACGTAACTCGAGACTTGCTAATCACTTGGTATATCGTGCACCAGCCGCACTTGGTCATTTCACGTTGTGAATTTGTAGAGGGACGGCAAAGAAATGTACCAAGATTCAAAACGCACGTGCACAGCTATTGTTCTGCTCATTAAACCTTTTGTTTGGTGAAGTTCTCGTTGCCGTCGCCGTCGTGGTTTGCTAAAACTCCCTTATTGCCTGATTTCATACCGTGAGGGACTAGGTACGAGTCTTTTAATTATGGGATTAGCAACTATTGATCCCCATAGTCAGAAAGAGCACACCGAGATTCATAAAATCCCCAAGTTTGGTGTTAATCAGGCTAGTCTTGACCGAGATACAGGCATTTAAAAACGTAAAAAATTTACAGAGAAATGTATGGAAAACCGGACAAATGCGGACAAAAGTCCGGATTTGTCCGGTTTTCCATACATTTCTTTGTAATTTTTTTACGTTTTTAAATGCCTGTATCTCAGTCAATACTAGCCTGATTAACACCAAACTTGGGGATTTTACGAATCTCGGTGTGCTCTTTCTGACTATGGGAATCAATAGTTGCTAATCCCATAATTAACAGACTCGTACCTAGTCCCTCACGGTATGAAATCAGGCAATAGCAGTAATAGAATGCAAAGGGTTAGCAATACAAGTATACACAATATTTTCGGTTTCGCGGGGTGATTTGTGTTAAATTTTTAACGCCCATTTACACAGGTTATTTGTGCATTGTCCCGATGTCAATACAAGGCGATTTTTGTCTCGCCTAGGTTTGCAAGTCCAACTTCTTCCCAAATCGCGGGTGAAAATGAAACAACGTGTTATGTCAGTGACATTCAGTCGTAATCAATTCACCGTGATATCACAAGAGGTTTTGAACTTAGAACAAAAACAACATGATGGTTGTTTATGGAACATGAAGTCCGATGGGGTGTATGTAAGGGAAAGGAAGCATGGAGTGGTAACACCTTTACAGGGAAGTGGTCGCATCTGCCAGGCATTTGTTGGATGGCTGAACTATACTGGTCCACACATACGCCCTAGCTTGCACGGCGTATGGCTCCTTGTAGTCACCTAGTCATGGTGGCGGCCACACCCAGACAAGATGATCGATAGATATATATTATATATAGCTGTTCTGTTTGTCGAAGCCCCAAACCAACAAAGTTACCACAACGTCATGAAGATCACGGCTACCCGAGCGGGCAAGATTGTGCTATCTTGCCCGCTCGGGACTGCCCGCGCTGCCCCCCGAAAGCCATACAGCAAATCCTTTATTGACGAAGCTTGTTGGGTCAAGATGACTGGATATTCGCTTCGTCCTTTTTTCACGGACCCCGTCTCCCCGTATTTTATAGACTAAAACAGTAATTATGCATTTCTAATATTATTTATGTAATTTGTTTTATTTTCATTTATTTATGTTGTTAGTAAACTAGTGAAGGAGCTTTCTATGTAGTAGACTGCAAAAATTTCAGCAGGGATTATGAGGAGAGACTATTTAGCCTAAAGGAGAATGGGACGAGACAAGCCCGGGCGTCTAAGTGACCCTTAGAGAAAAAAAACCGGCTGCAGGCAGACCATCTATGTAGCTAAGAGTCAGTCACTTTAATACTCTTACCTAATTTAATTGCCTTACTTAGCTTATAATATCGGAAAGACCACAACGACAAACCAATGCAAAAGGGTGCCGGATCTTTGAAGACCTGGATCAGTTAAAATCAAAAAATACTATGCAAAAACGGTAGACTGATCCCCACGGTGAAGAGAGGAGAAGAAAGAAAACAGCAATGAAATTAAAAGAAGTATAATATATTGTACTTGTTTTAATTTCATTGCTGTTTTATTTCTTCTCCTCTCTTCACCGTGGGGATCAGTCTACCGTTTTTTGCATAGTATTAAAAACTTACGTACTTACCGGCTTACTCGGTCCATAAACACGCAAAAAGATCATCTTAACTTCACTCATATTTATGTACTAAATATCACTACTCACGTTGTCCCTGGCCTTGTAAACAGGCCCTGGTCTATCTCATGCCGACAAAATATTTGTTTTGGCTTTCTTTTCAAGCTAATTCGTCCGAAATAACTTTTATCTTAGCTTTATACAGTGAACTCCCTCTAAGACAGACACCATCGGGACCGGCCTCAGCTGTCCGTCTTTAGAGAGGTGTCCGGCTTATAGAGAGTCACGGTAATATGAACCCAGGAAATTTTAAGATAATAATGCTGAACCTATGCACAGTGAATACGAGTCTATTTTAAAGCTTGTTTTAAGTTATTTACTTGAGCGAAACTTACAGACTGGAACAAAAACATATTTATAAAATTGAATCTCTTGTCGTATTTCAATCAATCGGGTTAACTAGAGTCCAAACAGCGAAGGGTACACTCTGCAAACGGGAACATAACCATCTTACGACTCAGGACTGTCTTTCGCTACACCAAGACTAAAGAGGTATCTTCTTTTCAAAATAAACAATTGGTGAAATAAAGTTAAGTTAATAGCTTCTAATAGGCTAAGAAAAGAAATCTGTGATCTGTATTTTTAACTTGTACTGTATGTATTCCGCCGACAAGGTAAGAGGTGTCAATTTAACGTCTCGTGCTAAAAAAAGTCACGTACTTGGTAACTGAAAAAATTTTCGTTCCTAAATCATAATTTTCGGTCACATTCAGCACCTCATAAGTGTCCGTTGACCATTTCAAATTGTCCGTTGTCCGTCTTTTGAAGGTGTCCGTCTTATAGAGAGTTTGGTTATAGTAAATCATCTGAGAAACGGCCGCCGGACTAGCACCAAGTGTCCGGCTTATAGAGGTGTCCGTTAAGAGAGAGTTGACTGTAGTCTTTGTGTTAGGGTATTGCTGACAACATCTTTGGCGGTTTGATCCAACATCTATCAGCCCGACGAAGGCATGACGGAGGCAAAAGAGAAATGAAAAAAATTTAAGCCCGGCAGCAGCCTAAACGTGGTTGCGGTGGCTCACAAGAAGTGGTGGCAGCTTAGAACGGATTGCAATGATGGCCATATTTTGGAAATTAAGCTGATGACCTTACAGGAGGTCGATCGGCGGACGTACAGCCCCTTAGGTTTTATCAAAGGTTTGAAAAGAAGATTTAGTCTAAGGGGCGAAAAACGTTCAGTATAGCTGTTTATTCATTCTCTAATGATATGCCAATGGTGTGTCCATCACTTTTGACATGGCCATCAGTCAACCATCAGACCATCAAATTTCATGTAGGTCTGACCAAACATCAGCTTTTTTGGGATAATTGTGTCTTTTTTTCCAATTTTCTTCATCAAATTGCGCATTTCATACGCATATTGGCTTCATTAGTATTCATTTCTTTATTTCTTGACTATTTAAAGAAACCATGCAGTGAAATCCGGGACGGCGGATCAAACATGGCGGGTCAAATGGCGTCGTAACCAACAAATATAATATCATATCATCTTATAGAACAAGCTCAGGGCTATTTAATCAACGGAAATTTATTTCCTTTTGCTTTAACAGATCAACGAAAAGCCATGGGAGGGGTTCCCTCCAACCCTTCTCTCTTTTGTAGCACTCTGTTGGGGTGTGAGTTAGCTCGTGCGTCCGAAGGCTAATGCAGGTGGTTCTGTGCTCGTCACATATCTTTCTGTGAGCCGCATTTGCCCAACTTAACTAACAAAAATACGGAATGTGTCGGAGTTTGTAAACGCTTACTTTTCATGCTGACCCTGCTACATAATTGCAAGTGAAGAATGATCATCGCAGTTAATTTTCCAATTTGAGCAATTGGAAAGAGGAAGCCTGAAAAAAATCATGGCTTCAACGGGATTCGAACCTGTGACCTCCGCGATACCGGTGCGATGCTCTACCAACTGAGCTATGAAGACACACATTGCGAGGAAGGTCAATTTATTGAGTTCATATCACCCGTGAGGAATGAAATGATGTGAAGTATATGAAATAATTCATATTTGCACTGCGGTTGTAGATGCAAGTGAAAAATATGAAAATAATTCAAACATGAATTATTTCATATACTTCACATCACTACATAGTATTTAACAAGAAGACAACGTTTTAACTGGATAATTTGGTTTTATTAACTGAGTTGATAATGTGAATTGGCCACCGTAAAGAGATTCGAAAGTTGACGTTTCGAGCGCTAGCCGACGAAGGGCTAGCGCTCGAAACGTCAGCTCTCGAATCTCTTTACGGTGGCCAATTCACATTATCAACTCAGTTGATAAAACCAAATTATCCTGTAAGACTCGCATCGACGCAGCACCATAGTTTCTTTAGAAACTTACCCCCTTTTAACGTTTTAACTGGTCGACGTTAGATAATAATACACTTGTCACTCCACACTTGTTCAAAGATCTTAATGTATTTTTACCGTTCTAAGCAAGCCGCTTATCTGTTCAACCAATCTGGAGAGGAAATTTCCTTCCCGATTTACAGTGACTACAAATCAAATTGGACTTACTGGATTCTTGCATTTAGCACCGGTTGCCGATTTACTTCATCTCGCGTTCTGGTTCAGTGGTTCATTGCGCTATTTATGCTTCTCGTGGTGATTGCCAAGCAGCGAGGTACTTAAATAGAACTAAACAAGACTGAACATCTATTTCAACGGCCGATAAAAATATATATTTAACACGAGCCCTGTAAGAAAATGTCTATAAAAAAAATAAAAAAAGCTTTAATTTACATTTTGACATGTTGTATTTTTGAGAGCGAGAGCAACGTACCAATTGTTTTCTGTTTAATTTCTTATGCTTTATTTGATTGACAACGGGAACAATTTTTAGGATAAGATCTATCAATAACGTAATATCAGAATAATTTCGCATTGTTCCCCTCGATCAGCTTATTTTGTTCACATTACATAGATTTAAACTGAAACTTTAGCCGACAAGTTATGTCATATCTGATCAATTCTCAAGCTTTTTCTTGTTTTCTTTTTACAAATAGAGCCATCCTTACTTATCGAATCGAAACTATGACTTAAAACTAAATTTATTAGATATGGACGATTACACCATATATCACTTTTATATATGACAGGATTCATGAAACGGTGGTAATAAATTGAAAATTCGCTCTTTTTCCCTAGAGCATAGTCTTTGATTTTATGATCATTTACAAAGACTTAAAACTAGTGATTGGAAAGAAAACAAGAATACAGAAAGGGGGATAAGAAAAAAGAAAAAAAAACCAACATTCGTTGGTGTTTTTATATCGCACACTTAGACAAGAACAAAAAATGCTTCAAGTAGAGCGTGTTGAGGCGAGAACAGTGGTCCATTTCAAGAGATTATGACCACTTTTAATTGACATTGGCTTGATAAATCCAGACAGATATACGTATCGCGCAAAAAAGTGTATTATAGAGTATATAGTATAATTTTATCGACAAAACGTCTTTCGTAATATTTAATTATTTTCTGAAAACGTGGTAGACACAGCATTTCCCGCATTGAATTATCGGGAATTTTGCTTTATTTGTTATCCTAAATAAACCTTTTTGATTAGTTTTTCAAAGCTAAATAAGTTATAACTAAATTCTTTAGCTTAAAGGGGCAAAAAACATAATTGTTCTCTTGCTCCTTGATTCTGAAACAAGATAAATTATTCATTATTACACAATGGAAACAGAAATGTGGTAATCCGTATGCGAAATACTTTCCCCGCTTGAGATTACTAGAATGAAAGGAACGCTAATTGTTTTCTACCTCTAGTGTGGTTTATGGGAAACAACTATGAACTTCTAAAATAACGATTACTCTTGAATATTACAGTGAATGGTTCTTTTCCCTTTTAATTCTGAGTGTTTCTTTTTATATTAGTTGGAAAACATGAGTTACCTGCTCATATAGCTCTTTTTCAACAACAACAAATTATAAAGATATAATCAATGGGGATGAATTCTATTTTGCAACCACATCCCCGGTACAGGAACACGAGTAATGATGCCGTACACGAAAAAATGACTCAAAACAGACGATATAAAAACGACGGCACTCGACATAAATTCAAAATCAAAGCTCTCTTCCACAGAACTATCGAAATTGTGCCGAGCAACCATCAAGGTGAAAAGAACACTTCGACAAGAAAATGGCAAGTAAGTTGCGATATTTTTTTGTTATAAATTACTAGCAGTTTAACTGGTTATCAACCATTTGATATCCCAAGACTAAACGTAATTTACTGTATGTAGTTTTGTATGCTGCTTACGTAAAGAGTTTCAGATACCATATAGCTTAACTTTTCTATAACGGTCGCTCTAGAGGAGCATTGTCTTGCCGTTGTAGAAAAGTGACAGTTCAGTATTAGAGATTCGACTGTAACCCATTCGTTGTCTTTGAAAACTGTGCCCGGGTGATTTTATTAAAACTGATAAATACACCTTTCTTTTTTGTTTTTTAGGATTTATGAACACAGTAACAACTTTGTTGGTTCTCTTGTCCTTTACAAATTGTTTGCCTGTGGACAAACATTCTCCTCACTGCAAAGTCAGTAAAATAGCACAGACTTTGATAAGGCAGTTATTACCTATGTCATTGACACTAGGAGGAAATGTGTACAGGTCTTACACAAAAATAGTAAGTTTTATTGATCAATGTTATTAGATATGCTTCAACATCATTTCTTTGTCCTTCAGTCACTCTGTTCGTTCGTTTGATATTGTTTGCTCGTACTTTGGGTCCTTCATTCATTAATTCTTTGTTTTTTGTTACCCTTTGGTTATTCTCAAAGTCGTCTTTTTTCTAAACTCAAAAAAACACCAACGTCTTTATTGCATTTTTAGTACGTTTTTGGTATCGTAAATATTAATAGCCTGCAATTGTCTTTCTACGATTAAATTGTATGTACTGTATATCACATTCTTTAGTCGAACAAGTGGCTTGGGCCAGCAGATCAATGGGCAGCTGCTGACTTCACGCTTTCGTTGGGTCCACAGCCACTGAATAGAACTGAATTACAGGTAATCATCCAGTCTACTATTGTTTTGCGCAGTATTCCATTACAAACATTACTATTCGAATGTTTACTGAAAGCGGTAGATTTAAACATTCACTGAAAGCGGCAGATTCAAACATTATCAACTGATCATGGTTGCAATTGTACAGGGTAAGAAACAGAACCACATGGGCTTCATTCACCGAACAAAATTGTTACAGCTTTCATTGTTAACTCATAAGGGGGCTAAGAAATAAAAGGGCTAGGACTAGCCTAATAGCATCCAGTCTCCCATGATCTCTTTCAGATTTCATAAGATACTAAACATGCCATTATTAGCCATGGCTAAGGGATGTGCTATAGATTTCAGTTTTAGATTTTTAAAACATTTCGGCTGACTGGGGAATCGACGATTCAAAAACCACTGACAAACATTGAATCATAAGTTGATGGTTAATAGATGGACATCACTCAGAAGGCCATCAGTCCTCGATACTTTCGTTAATCTTTTGTTTGTCTATTTTATGTTCGGTGTATTCTTTGCTTCATCATGTAAATTCCATTTCATTGCTTAAACGTTCACCTACATTTATACACCCAGCAAGTATACTTGTTTTCATCGCTTTCATCCAAGAGAGAATTCCAATTTATTAACAGCATTTTCACTGGTTATTTGCCTGCAGTCTCGAGCTGTCCTTCTTGCCGATCACCACATTCTGAGTAGCTTCCTGGCCCTGATAAGAAATTCTACAGCTGAGTTTCAACGATTTCCCAACGGTACAGCAGTCGTACAACGGTTGACAAGACTGGAGCTTGAACTGCAAAGTATGATCACTGTTTTAAAGAGGCTGGAACGAATTTTAGGCTTCGTAAGTAAAAGTTCCTTTAACTATTTGTTTTTTTTTTATGTCGAAATCGGTGTAAAAATAGCTAAAAATGTGTTTAAAACTTCAAAATATAAAGTAGCATACCCCAGCCACTGACATGGTAAACTCTGAAAGGCCATTCAGAATACGCGCAGAATACGAGTGACGTTAAACTTCACCTTATAAATTCCTGATGTCGAAATAAAAGTTTTCCTCACTGTCATTCAATACACTTATAATACGAATAAGAGTTTCCTTCGCTAATCAGTTCCTTTATTTTCGTGATATGTATTATACGAGCTTTTATAGACTGAATCAGTAATAGCGTCGAAGAAGTAATGTCTACTATATATTCACAGGGCGCAAAGACAAACACAACAGCATCAATGGGATCTGTGATCGGCGGAAGTCATGTTACAGCAGTCATGCCCATGCGTATTTCTCAAATCACCTCCGACCAGAATTCAACTCGACCTTCGAATTCTACGGTTCCCACAATTCACGGCGTGGCGCTTCGTGTATCACTGATCCTGGATGATCTGTATTCAAGCCTTGTTCAAATGGATGCCGATTTTAGCAAAATGCAGAAGATCAAATGCTATTAATGAGCTTGAGATTGGAGAGTTTGCTGCAAAGTTTAGTTCTCGTTATTATTTTCTTTGGGTGAGAAATTACCAAAGACCTGAGTTTGCCTTCAAAAAGTCAGTTGTGAAATCCAGGCATGAGAGGTAGAGCATTTAAAGTAGTTTATAAAAATGTTTAATTTAAAGTTAATTATGTCACATTAACTTGCATTCTTTTACTTAAGTATTTGTATTCCGAAAAAATATTGAATTAGTTTTCTTACCTATGGGCCTCTTTATTCTCTTCTGTTACCCTACAACACGACTACAAGACCAAAGACAAGTAAAAGGACATATGATCTTAAATGTCAGTTTAAGAAAGTATTATAAGCAGTATATACAATGTATATACTTTAAGTGTCTCTGAATCAGAGAATATGCATGTTTCAGTAAAGTCACACAGCAATGGGCTTTGTTGTGGATAATTTTCGCACAATTATATAAGTAATACTTTATTTTCATATTACTATTGTATTTCTTTCTAATCAATGCATGGGCCTCCAACTAAATCAGCCAAGGTCCGAATAACTTTAAATTATTGTATAGATACTGATTGCCGCTCGTAG
The DNA here is from genome assembly GCA_019787425.1 of Platygyra sinensis. Taxonomy (NCBI): domain Eukaryota; kingdom Metazoa; phylum Cnidaria; class Anthozoa; order Scleractinia; family Merulinidae; genus Platygyra; species Platygyra sinensis. The sequence continues at coordinate 38,759 of JAHPZR010006886.1, read as the reverse complement.
AATTGGTGATTATACCGATTCGACAATAAGTTAAGAATGTTCTATTATCTCATTAAATTAGAAGAAAGGAAAAAGAAGCGTCGGTTTTGTTGTGTTTCCAAAATTTCTACTGATTCGATACACAAGAACCTCTAAAACAGTTTCGTGTTGCCTTAAAATTTGATATATTGTTATTGTAGTGAGAAAAACTCCCACAAATTCTATGAGTTTTTCTTATTTGATTCGAAAAAACTTTCACAGCATGACCCGACAAACGGTTCGCATTCGAATGTTATTATGTTTGTTTACTTTCTGCAATTTCGTTGACAGGAAAACAAATTTAATACTAAAAATTTTACTCAAGTACTCAGTATTCCACTACGAATTTCTTAATCGTCAAAAGACCTCATCAGTATTATTATGCAAGGAAGGGGTAAAATCCCAGTCTACTTTTCAGACTGCATTTGAGTGACGTTTAAGTAAAACTTGAATACAATTACGTCGTCATATTCAAGAAACGGATACATACATGAAATGAACTAAATCGTGTCTATGACGCTCCTTTTATCACGTTAAAAGTATTTCCCTTGGCAAACTTTCACTTCTTTCAATAAAAAAATTCCTTTTTCGAAACTGATCCCAAAACTGATTCTGATTCTCTGGCGAGGAAGCGAATCCACTCCGGGTTAAAAAGAATCGAATAACCTTCCTTCCAGCAGGCACACTTTGACGTCTTCCTCGTTAAAGAATAAAATTTCCCACACAACGATTCCCCAGACAAACTTGGCTTCCTTTCTTAGTTGTGTGAAAGGTAAGACATTTCTAGAAATGCCGAAGTTGTATGTGATCGTATCCGGAAATTCCCACAACTTTTCCCTACCTCTGATGTACTGGCGAGGATCCCCCTGTCCCAGTGGAAGTCGAAACCCGAAGATTTCCATCACGAATGAAGACGCTCTTTGACATGGCATCAACTCCGATCGACTTCCAAAACAAACTCTTTAAATTGCAACATTCAGGTAGACGAAGTTAAACTGTTTCCAACCATGTTCTCCCGATGATATAAAACTTGGGAAATCCCCTCGTGGCAACTTTCCGTAAAAAACGTTTTTCTTCTCAAGCCCTGAATTTTAACGAAATAAAATATTTGGCATACACAACAGCATTTTTCTTTCATTCTTCAGCTTTGTGACACAAGCAGGTGCTTCCATTTCCTTGAAAAATCTTTCTGAGAAACTGAAATTATGCACTCATAACTATTGTCATCAAGTTAATAATTTCAACCTTCATGGTAACGGAAACATGTTTAGTATCCTTAATAAAACCGCTCGCCTTTCCTCTCATTACTGAAAAATTTGGCGGATTACTGTTTGACTAGGTATCGATCCCACAAACCAAACAAATGTCATCACAATTACGAGTAACTTTTACGACGTGTAATAATGTGGTAATAGTGTGGTGTTGTGTTTGGAAGGAATTAAAAATAAAAATGTTCGGTCTTTGAACATAACACTCTTCGGTGTTTGAAAAATCTGTTGCTTTTCATTGCAATTTCTCATCCACAAATATACACTCTTGTAATTTGCTAAAACGACGCATATTTTAAAATGAATTTCATGAAACTTGGCTATAAATAACGTTCCTTGTAATAATTATACTGATGAAATACAGAATTTATTTTGAGGTTTGAACGAGAAAAAAATTCATGATAGAATATTGAATCGATTTCAGTATTTTAAGCCAGAAATAGGAATAATGACAGCAGAAAAAAAGAAGCAAATAACGACCTGAAAATAGAGATTAAATACTCGTAGACAATCTACCACCATGATAATTAGTCATGGATAAACGTTTTCCGCTTCAACCCAAAAGTGAAAGTATTTTCCCTTTTTCATCTCCTTTTTCTTTTTTCCCGTTTTCCCTTTACTTTTGAAGGTGCCTTTCCCTTGTCTTTCGCTTCCTTGAATATCTTCATTTTTCTTTACTTTTGTAGCTTATCTTTCAGTAAAGGAAAAAACGTAATAATTTAGGATTCAAACGAAACTGTAACGCTCACCAGGAAACTATATAAGACCCACACCGTAAAGTTAGTTTTCTAATGTCTTAACAAGGAATAATTTATTTTCCCTTAACGGATTTTTACTTCTTTCAGTGGAACTTTCATTTTCGCTGTTCCCAAAGTGAATCTGATTTAAAAATCGAACGAAATTCCTCTGAAGAGGAGATGAATAACATAACTCGAACAAGAGTTCACTGTCTTCAATCAAAAAGAACGTCTTTATAGTTATTCCTGCAAGCTTCCAGATCTACGAAGTTCAACATTCAATTGACTATTTTTACATCTTACCTCAAAGTCAATTACAACAAGCAATCTTTGACGTATTCCATGTTAAGGGTAAAAATTTCCCACGTAGCAACTCCTAGCATAAGGCTTCCTTCCTTGTCAATGCAAGACACTGAAATGCCACTCCAGAAGTCCCTCTAAGTGAAAACAATTCGGCGCCGGCCTTCTGACGTACGGGTAATGATTCCTTCGTCGCATTGATCGTCTGAATCCAAGGCTTTTCTCCTCGAGTAAATACGCTAAGCTGATAGCGACTTCTAAAAACAAACTCCTGACAATTTTAAAATGCAGGACTGATGAATAGAAAACCAAGCCCTTCGAAGTAATTTTTTGGTGGTAATATATTAAACTTGGAAAAATTGTATGGTAGTATCTTTCTCTAACAAACTTCTTAGACCTTTACCGAAATAAATTATCTGCAATAATACAAAAAGATCCCTCTCTTCCTTCAGCACTGTCAAAAAAGCAGGTGCGGCCAATTTCTTTGAAAGGATTTTTCCGAGAAAAATTAGACATTTAAAAATATTCACATTGAATGTCATAAGTTAGTTCTCCCATGGTAACAGCAATCCGACAAGCACGTAGTCATGGTGAAAACCGTTCGTTTCTCATTTTACTAGCGATGATATTTCGTTTTGGACTTCGCAATAACTATTCATGATATTATCAACTAGTACCGGGAATAAATTATACAAAGATGATCTAGTACTGCAGTAGTATATACGCGGTGTTGCAATTGCAGTGGGAATCGGTTTTCGAGATCTTTCACAACAGCGTTCATTCGGCGCCGGAGAAAACTGTTTCTGTTCATTATAGTTTTGGATTTTTGAAAAATGAATTTGGGTTTTTAGTCAAACAGTTCAACTCAGTGAATTCCAAAAACCTATCCAGATATACTGTGTGTTTTATACTGATAATGTACAGGAGTTGTTTCAGATATCAAAGGGAATAACAAATGTGAAACACTCGACTAAAATCGTAAACAAATTTTATTATTTTAAAATTTCTAAGCCAGGAATAAAAAACACAAGCAAAAGATTAAGTAATTATAATCAGCTAAGAAGTATTATTAGTTATGGGATGAAATATAAGTTATGAGACAAAATATTTTATTGTAATCTCGAAGAAAAGTTATGACCAAAAGTGAATTTCTGTTAATTTTATCATGTGGTTTCCCTTTACCTTTCTATCTGATTTTTGCTTCTTCTTTTAGTTGTCGCTTTTTTCTCAAATTTCTTTTCTACTTTATGGTTCATGTTCTGAAGCAGTAGTCCATCTGGTCTAGCTTGTTTATGGTTATATCACCAAGCCAACATTAAGCTTCTTAGTGGACTTCGAAGTCAGAAAACCAGAAATATCATGCGTGTATCACTTGTAAGATGCTACTTGCGCCATGGAACGGATGTACCCTTGCGCATGTGCAAACAAGCAGCTGC
>JAHPZR010006886.1:0-30000 GCA_019787425.1 Platygyra sinensis | reverse complement strand
AACGTTGTGTATAACAGTTCGTGCAACGTGGCTACAATTATTGCTGCAGCATTTTGTTCAACATTGACACGCCAAGACATTAGTTATATATATATAAAATGATCGCCGCGCAACCTATAAGAATTAATAATTCACTCTTATTAACCGAGCAGGAGGTCTGTATAAGAGGATCTTGACCGAGGTCGTAAGTACAAACCGAACGCAGTGAGGTCTGTACAAACGACCGAGGTCAAGATTCTCCCATACAGACCGACTTAGCTCGGTTAATAAGATGTTCATTATATGGCAAAGACAAGGTACAATTTACGTAATTCGTTTAAGATAACTGGTTTGTACTGACGTTTTGCTTGCGAACGGCAATGAGCCTAATTTGATTCTTCCGAAGTTTGCTCGTCCTCTTTTTTTTTTTTTCTCATCAGCTTTTTGCTACTTACAGAAATAAATATTGTTAGATGAAAACAGTCAATGATTTTGCTTCTTAGTTTGCAACTTTTTCACTTCAAAACATTACCCGTCAAGATGCTAGACTGCGAGCAGTCTCTTTCTTTTCCTAGCATATTCCTTGCGTTTAATTAGAGGTATCGAGTAGTAAGCGGCGAGCGGCGAAGGCGCGAGCCGCGAAAAGCTTGAATTCCAAAGTTTGTGCGTTAAAACGAAACTTCACTGCGCATGAGTTATCCGATGATAACAGCTAAACAAATAATAAGAAATTCAATTCTCACAGCTGAGCAAGCAAATTTAAGCATCTTTCGTCACTCTAAATTTCTAATTAAGATTCGATATTGTTTTTTTGCTTCTACTGAGTTGATTATGAATTCGACAATTAAAATTCGGGTTAGCCGGCTAGTCACTCAATCTTTCCTCTAGCCTACGGTTATCTTTCCTTTTGCCTCGGTGAAACGCGGGAAAGCTCCTCTCCCCAAGCCCCTTTTCTTATTTTCCCTTGTATCGATCTTTGCGTTTGCAACAAGCTTTTGAGTTGACGCCACACTGAGTACAGAGACAAGCAACTGATCGTAACACATTTTTGGCAAGGAAAATATTCCCTTTTTGTCAACACTGATAAAGAGAGAGGTTACTGAAGATACTGGAGAAGAGGGAGAAACAGAAAGGAGGGTCCCCAAAAGCTTTTGCGGGATGCGGGATTTGGCTTTTTTTCGCCCTGATATTCGGGATTTGAGCTGAAAACAGGGGCGGGAAACGGGAATTACAATTACGAGCGGGAGCGGGATGTCGTGATTTATGGGGTTGGGAAGAGGGACTCCCATTCCCTCCGCGTTTCTTTCCCTAATTTGCATAACATTAACTGAGGACGTCCGCGCGCGGAGGATTTTAGGAACAAAAACAGATTACTCGTAGTCTATCTAGATGCCGGTCTTGATGGGAAAATCTAGACCGCGCTCAATATCCAATTCAGCCAATCAAATTCGTGAATTTGGTAGTTCCCAGTCCTTGTGAGACACAGCCATATAATAATTAACAATTATTCTTTGAAATCGAGGTAAATATTCTGCCACTATTCACCGAGATTGAGAAGAATAATTGTTTTAGTAAATACACAGGAAGTGATCTCAACAACATTTTCAGAAGGAAACCATTAAAAATCGATTTAATTGACCTCCCATTTCATGCGTGGAAAACGTGCAAGCGGTACAAAGCATGCGCGAATTCGCGAAACTATTTACAGAATCTTTGAACATGGAAAATCTATAGTTAATATTCGAAAAAACCTCGTGACAGTCTAGAATAATGGTCCTTAGACACCGTTCAAATCAGTGTGAATCAAAAGTTTGCTTTATTCAAAAGTATGCTTTATTTTTGTTTGGCTTACGCATTATTCACTCGGTAGGGGGTGAATAATGCTCATTAGCCAGAGATAGCGAACCAATCAGATTGCTTCAAACACCAAGATCACTGAGTGTGTATATACTAATGTAAACTATTCACGAGATAGCGACTTCTAGAGGTGTACGAACATTGTATTCTCTTCCTGATTTTGGCAATAACCCATATGCATGTTTACGTCTGACTAGCTTTTATCCCTAACCCTCAGCTGTTTTCGAAGTGCAAATGGCAGGATGTTTGTTTTTGAAGTTTGTTCTTGATTTTGCGCGCATGACTGAGGTTTTGGAAAATTTTCTAAATTTTCCTAGAAGTTGCAGGTTTACGGTGTGCGGTAGTCCAACTTACTGCGGTGAAATTTCGACATTGCCTGAATGTCCAGTTAACTCTATGCTTTGGGCCTTCAGTTTGCAATACAAAACTCAACAACTGTAAAGAAGAAAGAGCTCGTTTCAAAGTAATATAACCTTTTCAGCATTATTCGACGATGTTAGGAATGTCAACGCCTCATCATTCATAATTTAGAATTAAACTCAGTTAGAAGAAATTTCAAAATGACGTCAGTTCAGTTATATGGCGGCTTTAACAAATTGTTTTTGACGTAAAACACTTCCTCAGCTGATTCAGTCCTATCCATGATCTATTTTTATTTCTACCTCGAAGCAGTATGACCAAACAACAGAAATTATTTCTCCCTAAACAATCTAAACTTTGAGTGGTATTCAAACGCTAACTGCATGCAATCGACTATAATTAGACATTTCAGATTGCACTGTGACTTTTCTAACTTCATTGCTATAGGTTTGAATTGTTTCCTCAGTTCAACGAACGGATCGTAATGGCGGCACTAACCTGGGCAACTTTCTTTCGTTGCCATTTGTAACGCAGTTTAGTTGTTATCACAGATCTAAGAATTTATGGAAATTTATTGAAATTTCTTGGTAAAACTGCGCCACATTCTTACCTCTATCACTTAACGTTTGTCAGGCTTTTCAACAAAAAATGTCCAAAATTTACATGACGGAAGAATATGGTGAAATCTTGCCAGTGGCTGTTTACCACACTGATGCAGCTTAGAAAAGAAAGTGATTTGATAGTTCAAAAGTTTACTTCACCGAGGAAGTTTATTCTGCATAATTTATTTATGCCATGGAGTAGTAGACAGGCATCATCAGACTCATTCAGAGACAAAGAAAACAGAGAAATATATATTTTAATGTAGATGTTAATCAAGAACGCGTTTGTTGGAAATTCTATTCTAATGAACTTTCCAATTTCCGCGCGGAATCTAATTCTGTAAAACGTGCCGAGAACGAAATTAGTTATGAGGCTAAAGTTAGTTGCACCGTCGATCCAAAAATGAATGAACCATTAAAATTTATGACTTAAGCTAAGTTTTACAGAGATCAAATCAATGCCACAAAAAGTCTATACAATCCAGAGATTAAGTCAACCCTGCTAATTTCAAACTAACCCGTACCGGAGAGATCCCTTCTTATGGTCTCCAAGTCTAATGTCACAAAAATAAAATAAACGGTTGACACGATTGATCGTTCACCAGACAATTGTCACAATTATAAATTTAAGTTCAAATCAACCAACTCGGGCTGCAGGAACGTAAGCGTACGGCCATTTAACTGAACTAACTCCCTCTTTGGCTCTATTACAACAAGTTGCTAGGTTATCCCTTTTTTACAGTTAGTAGAATATCAAAAGCGTTTTTCTGCAGGAAAGTTGGGTCTGAGCAATTCTTTGGGTGCGATCACGAGTATTCTGTACACCACTGTACCTCAAAGTTGTGATCTATTGATCGTCGTCTCTATTTATTTCTCTTGGGTGTAGATTGTACTGACGGATTATGAGTATATATTGGGTCTTTGGACAATATCAACTTCTCAAGCTACTCAAACACCTCAGTAAAATCAAACATCATTTACACTACAGAAGTTTATTTCCACGGAGTTTAACCTTTACCTTTCTGAGAATCGTTGTCTTGATCTGCTACCACTGAATTTGCTGATGCTTTTGTCGTAAAACTGTGAAACAATTCGTCTGTAAAATTCGTGCATTTTTTCCTATTGGTTTCCAATGAAGTACAGTTAGTGAAGTAAAACATTTCAATCTTGTAAACACTATCGATCTTAGTACATCTTGTACAAGAGAATTCCTGTGGCGTGAATCGTTCAGCCACGAAATCGGATTAGAAAAATTGAAAAAAAGATTCCATTCTACTTAGTCTGCTTCTCTGCAATACCCTAAAATAGCCTTGAAAACATCTTATTGTCCAAATTCCAAGTAAAGCATCTTGGACCAAAGACGTTTTTAAAATTAGGCTACGAAGAACACAAAGTACAGGAGAAAAGTTAGCTTAAGCTTTCAAATAAGTCAGTGCAATCCTTCAACTGGATTTTAGGCGATTAGTTATCTTTGGCGGAGTCCTAATAAACTAATAGCTTTTATTTTTTTCGTATTTTGATGTGCATAAAAAGCTGAAACTTGGAGACGAGTTAGGAAGGCTGCCTCCTCGTTGAAGTACAAGTGAAGAGGGTTGATACAGGTGTTTTGACTTATAAAGTGAACTCACAATTGCAAGGAGACAGAGAACTAAAAATAAACAGCAAAGCACAAAAAGGGAAGATTAAGTGCAAGGAAGCTACTCTAAAAATGTTTATATTTTCCAGAAACAAGTCTTAATCCAGCGCATTATTTCTCGTGAAGTTTCATTAAATCAAACTGTGAATCAGGAAGCTAAGTTTTCCTGCATTTGAAAACTGCATTGTGTTGAACTGAATACGACGAAGTTTAAAATATCTTTCTGGACTAGGAAACAAGTACTGGGCACAACAGGAATTTCTTTGTTAATAGTTTGAAATAAAATGTTATCTCTTTAGTTCAGTTACGCAGTAACTAAATTATTAATAAGGTACATACACAGCTTTGCAAGCAAATCGTCTCTGAGAATGAAGCTTCCTAATAATAGATTTGTTCAGTTCTTAGTTTTAAACTTCCTTACCCTTGTGAAGAGATAAAAGTAGGATAGATGACTCAAATTTGCAAGTATAAAAGGAGAACATCTTCTTTGTGAAGACTGTTAAGATAATCTTAAAATCAGAACTTTACTGAGAAAATTTACTTGCACTGAACATGAAAGGTAAGAGTGAGTGACATCTGTCACAAAGAATTTTGTTCATTTAATTGACAACTCCGATACCTTGCCTTGTAAAAAAAGACCAGGATACATTTCTCAGTGGTCTTTGCAAGTATTGTAAGGTAAATTCTTCCTTCAGGGGAGATTAATCAGTTTTTAAAACTCCACTGAAGGAATTTAATTGTTGGTTATTGAATGTATGATTAACACTAAGTGATTTTAAATCATTCAGTGGGTTAATAAATATTATGATCGAAGTAAATCAGCGCCAGTTAACACAAGAAGTAAAGCAGACTAAACCGTAACTAGAATGGCTAACTTTTAGGAAAAATTAATTGATATCTTTTACGAAAGTCAACTAGCTCCTCCGAGTTTTAAACCAGTGCTTCACTTCATTGTACTTTTCAGGGAAATTCTTATAGAAATTTGCCTTAGCTTTTGACACAACCGTGACAATATAACTGCTTTTATCTTAAGGCCCATTAGAATACTGTGACAATGGTCTTTAATTTGATTTTTTATGAGTTGTATGTGTCTTCTTGATCTTTCTTCTCACACCATTTTTATTCGCATCCAGGAATTATGATGATCAGTTTCCTTGCCTGCTACATTTTCGCCATGTCGTTTTGTTTCCCTGCTAATCCATCTTCACAATCTTGGCCTTGCCAACGAGACAGACATGTTCGTCCATTACTATCCGAAGCCTTAATTAAGTCTCGAACCCTTGAAGGACAAATCTCTGCGCTCCACAACAACATGGTAAATTTCAGTCGGCGATATTTACTTTCTCTTATCTTGTACTTTCTTGCTAATTTTTCTTGTCTCTTCAAACTGTGTCCAACATGATAGAATTTACTGATAGAATTAATTGATTGTTGCAGTCCAGAAGATGGCCACCAAACCCTTTTAATCGAACCAACATCGGATTTTTTGGGCCGCAACGAAGCGCCAACAAAACCACTTTTAAGGTAAGCATAGCTTGTTGAATTAAAGCCCAATACAAGGCATGCACTTGCTGTCATTATTGTTAATCCCTTTGTTCTGCGCATCCCTTCATCTTTCCAGCTGTAAATTCGAGTTCTGCCTTACTGAGAGAATTGTTTGTTAAAACGATCCCATTTATAGTAGGATAACGTGGAATATCTCGCAGAATACTGGAATGATTATGCGTTGGGGTACTGACAAAAACACGAGATACTTCGAGTACCCTTCAAGAATAACCAAAAACAAGTTACAGTTCTTTGCCGATCAAATTCGACGAACAGTAGTCTATTGGCATGCAGGCCACTGCTAGCTAATGCGTGCGGCGCCTGATATTGAGTGCTACATGTATATATGCCATTGGTGGAAATTCGTACATTTTAATACTATTCATCAAAAACAATTTGAACTTTTTTCCTTAAATGGAGACAAAACAGCATAAACTGAGTCAGTGTTTTTTCCAAATTTGAAGTACGTTATTTTTAAATTTTACTTTACTGACCATTTAGTGAACCGAAGTCAACATTGTCACTATAAAAAGCGCTGTAACTATTTTTTTTTTTTTTAATTATTTTTTTTTATTGAGATGCACACAGTACTTTCAATACTAACATTACTGACAATACTAACCTTGGGACTTACACTACTAACAATGTTCATGCAGTTATTTACATTACTTACAATACTTGTTACTTACGCCACTTACAATACTAACGCTTATACTACTTGCATTACTTACTTGCATTACACCTACTTGCTCTACTAACAATACTAATACTTACACTACTTACAATATTTAAATTACTTACCCAACTTACAAATCTTGCACTGCGAAATTACTTATAATACGTCAAAAGAGAGAGAGAAAAAAATAAAAAATAAAATAAAATAAAATAAAGGGCCAGCTTACTCCATAGATAGGTCACTGTGTCGGTAATATTGAGTTTTGCAAATTTTTGGGCTCTTAACTCCTTAAAGGTGGCCAAGGAGAGGTTTCCATTTTTCAGGCTGGAGGTTGAGTCCGTTTGTTTCGATTTCATTAGCTTTTTTTAAAAGGCGCAAATATTGTGAAAGGTTGGGAATTTCATCTCTCAGCTTACACTAACTGAAACACGTAACTAACTGAAACACGTATCACTTATGACTCATTAGAATTATAAAGACAACTAATCAAGCGTAACAAAATCTGATTATAATACAGAGTTACGTTTTATTGTGCATTCTGCTGTTTATTATTTCGGCCTATATGTGTCACTCTGTCAAATAGTTTTAAAAGCTCTAACGTATTGAATTGTGTTTTCAGCCTCAACAGATTCTTAAAGCCAACATTCGTGTTTTAGAAGCCTACATCTCACTAATGGACAATTCCACGAGCCAGTTAAGAAGTTTTCAAGTTGTTGGGGAGCCGATAATTAGTAAACTGGAGCATCTGAAAAGACGGACAAAAACAGTAATAAACAGCTATCTTAAAAGATTACTGAGGATCATAACTATCGTAAGTCAAAGCTATTTTACCTCTGGTAAGGTTTTGTTAAAGAAAAGCAGGGAAAGAATTTTGTTATGCACATCTTCTTACACGGATTTAATTTGGTTCTTCTTTTAAATACCTAGGTGCACATTGTATATTACTGTATAATTTGGGGTTGGTTGGTGGTGAGGGTTAGGGGAAGGGGCAAAGGGTGGGGGAGCAAAGGGCTAAACAAGAAGAAAAATTACACTTCCCGCGGTAAGATGTCAGTATCGTTATTATCAAGTCGTGAACGAAATCCCGTCTTCGAGATTTGGCTGGTCATGAACTCCCACGTTTCGTCACCGAGCATAGATCTTTTTTGAATCGTCAAACTGAGTTTATTTGTCTCACTCAATTAACAGAGCCGACGCGGGAAAAGGAATGCTGCAACACCAGACGACCAACAGAGGAACAACACCAACAACAAACAAGCCAGCCAGTCTGTCCAAACCAAACTCTTGAATACGACAAGGACTGGTTCAATTCCGACCATTGAAGATGTGGCCCTTCGTATTCAACTCATATTGCTTGACTTCAGGTCAAATGTCCTGACCCTAGCCACTGATTTACTGAAAATCCGATCACTAAACTGCTGTTAAAAGAGATTTTGAAATGTTAACATTCAGTTAGCGGACAAATGAAAATTGGAAAATGATTGACTATAGAAATGTAGGCTAGCACGATGCGGTGCATGTAGACGTAGGTGACTAGTACAATCCACTGTCAGACTTCTTATGGGAGCTCGTATGTCGTTATATTACATTAATATGGCACTAATAAAGGCAAAAAAGAAACTAAATAAAAGAATGTAAACATGCATGTGGAAAATTTAGCTTAATAAAGTTTTCAGTAATTTGAGCAGACCAGAGGGTATTTTGATATTATTTTGTTTCCAGAGTCATCATAACTAGGGTATAAAGGGGTAGTAGGACTCCCAACGGTTCACTCATATCGATAATCAGGGAACATGTTCTGACTTGTTATATAATTAATAATACACAGGAAAAAATTACTCGATTCTGATTGGCTGAGAGCAGTGCAATTCAAGTGTAACACCAGTGCAAAAGTGTAACACCAGTGCAAATTGCACATCGTAATTCTGGATTATGATTTACAGAAAGACCGTGAGAAATTTGGTAAGGCCAGTGATCTCATGTAAAGCAATGACAAAAATCTTGTACAGAAACTCTGAAAAAAGTTTTATTGAATGCGAAGTAAATGGCTTCAAGAAACATCTTTCGGCACTTTTTCCGCGCTAACTTTTTTCATGTTTGTATTATTAACAAGTAATCATACGGTTTTTTCTCGTTCAATTTGAAATTAATTTGCACTTGTGAGTTTTTCAAAAAGCTCACTCGTGCAAATTAATTCCAAATTGAACTCTAAACCGTATGATTACCTGTACTGACAAGTGTATTTCTTGAATTGGTCTTGTGCATGGCAAAAAATTGGGTGACATTTGCTTCAGATTTTTCTTTTCGTCCCCAGGCCCCCGAAAAACGACCCGAAAATCGCAGAAAAACAGCAAAATTTTGAGGGTAAGTTTAAATTTCGCCCTGTTTAAAGTTACTTTTTCAAAATGTACGGTTGGATTTAAGAAATGTAGCTATCCTTCCATCTAGAAATATTAAAATTTATCTGAATATTAAAAAAAACCATGTAAATCGGGCTTTGAAGTTGCGAAACTCGATAGAAGCCGTGACCGATCCGTGACGAAATCCCGTCCGCGGTCAATACTAAAAAGCGGTTTAAGTCAATCGCCTTATGCGTTTGTCAAGATGTACAGTCGGATTTGGAAAGCATGGAATCTAGTGATTATTTTGATATCAAATACACAAAGATTGGACAGAAAAAGTCCATGTAAATCGGCGAATTACTTCGAGGGTATTTAATGTAGCATTCGAAATCTGCATACGGCTTGCAGTTGGAATTTTGCTTCGCTGTGCCCGATTTGAGACTCGTTTTTACCTCCATTCATGGCAAAATTGTTAAAGGTCCAAGCTTTTAATGGCCGAGTAAGTTTCACTTTTACTTCTATAATATACAGTAGGAAGGCTAACAATAGACGAGTCATGGAGTTCGTGATGTTGTTGTCACGTTTCTGCTGGATGACTCTTTCGAGCTGTTTTGTTCGTGTGTTTATTCTCCGAGCTACAAACTTTAATTATATGTTGTTTCTCTTCAACATAATAAGCAAATCACGTTCATTTGTACTGTTTAGCTATCAAATAAAGAAACTTTGAGCACATGTCTCGCTCGTGAGGGCAATTTTTGCCATGTTTAGCGATTTACGGAAAATTAAAGCCCTTACTAGCAATTAGATTAAAGGTTCAAGGTTCATTTATTTCACACTATTTACATAAAGTTAACATAGAGAGAAAAGTATAATTACAACACACGATTGCTAGATAAAATAATTACAATACAGGTTAAAAAATGTGTATGGTGGTCAAAGTAGCAAAGGCTTTCTAGTTGACCACCATCTACTTTTTAAACTATGCTTGCTAAACTCGGTACATCCCATGGAAGATAACATAGTGTTATATCTTAGGCATAATTACATCGCACGCTCATAATTCAACACCAAACATCGTTTGCGAGAAATTTCCTCAACCTCTGACAACTTTATATTGTTTTCAGGAGAGTATTCGTCTCAATTTTGCTATTTTGGAAATTTGCTCAGGATAAAATTTGAAAGTTTCGGAAACAAACGTGATTTTATAAGGGCCTTGGGAAAACTTAAACCCTCCTGGCAAAATATCTTTTAGTATCACCACTGCCTTCATCAATCGGTTTTTTTTTCTGTGTGGCATATCGCGTTCGTTACTAGCCTGTTACAGGCTCTCGGTAGTTGGGGACGAGCGAAAACGAGCGAGGAAAAGACGAGGGAGGACTAAGGCGCCTTAGTCCTCCCTCATTTTTTCTCTCGCTCTTTCTTTTTTTTGCTCGTCCCCAACTACCGAGAGCCTGGAACAGGCTAGTTCGTTACGTGGTTAAATCCGCCCTCGGAACTACAAAAAGATGTCTAAATTGTCTTGAAATATGCACGTGCCATATTGAAGGATTGCAAATCCACGCTAAGTTGACTGGTTAATTTGCATTTGACCCTTTAATAGCCCATTTCACGGTTAATTTTTCTCATTTGCATTACAATGAAATCCGACGTGGATGCGAGGCAATTTCGGGCTAAAACTGCGAAATAGCCCGAAAATGCCTCACATACATGCTAAAATTTATTGTAATGCAAATGAGAACAGCTAACCGTGAAAAGGGCTATTCTCTTCAAGCGAAATTTTTGTAGGAGCCGGGCTCTGCGATGTGCCAAAATACCACCAGAATCGAAGGGCGTCTCGTCGAGGCAAATTTCCGTTTCGTAAACGGTCGATGCCATTTTCGCGACACTTAGAAATATTTTTTAACTGTGAACGAATTTTTCTCTACTAAATTAAAGAAAAAGGAAAATTTGCAAGTAACCACCTAGTATCGAACCCGAAACGTCTGTTTCCTGACATCCCTCTTATACCACTACACTACCAGGTTGTTCCGCCTAATCTCCCCAAAATTTAATTATAAAACCTGACATTCTTAAACATTAATAATAGAGTTGCCCCAAACATCAAATAAGAGCTAACCGCAAGCAAACCAGTGTGAATATGAACAATTAAGCATTTGGTGAGTGCATGTTACTCCATCAACAAATTATAACCAGTTTCTACCTTGTCCAGGCCTAAACTAAAGCAGATATGGCATCGTTTATTCTGAAAGGCTTGGTTACCAATGATGGCATCGACCGTTTACGAAACGGAAATCAGCCTCGTCGAGTGCAACCTGGCTCAGTGAAGTACGTCAGCAGAATGTGAGGTCGGCCTAGCCCATTTCGCAGATACGGCGGCCATTTTTGAATTTTATTGTTTCAAATATCTATTATGGGATGCTCTGGGGGCAAATACATATTAATTCGCCTCTTTAACATCCCATAATAGATATCTAAAACAATAGAATTCAAAATGGCCGCCATATCAGCGAAATGGGCTATGATGGGAGGACATAATTTATTCCATGACGAGCTACACAAAATATTTAAATACCGGATTTGCACGTTGAGCGTCATTTGACTACAACTACCAGAATTCTTTTCGTCTTTTCTTTATTTAAATTTGAAGTCCCAGTGGGGTGCTCTCATTAGCATAACAAACAGAAAAAGTGAAGGATTCTGGCAGTTGTAGTCAAATTACGCCATCGTGGACAAAAGGGAAGCCTTTTTACAAGTTATTACCTCAATAATAAAATTCACTGGAGAAAAGCTCTTCCTGAAAGGTCTTGCGACCATTTTATAGACCATTTTACAGTTGTCTGCTCGGTGACCTAGCCTTTGAATGGCAGCGAGGCTGGAGTAAACCTTGCTTTGACACAGACCTCTCTGCTTTTGTTATGCATGTAAAAGCACCTTGTCAGCATAATAAGAACTTGATTTACACAACAAAATCAGAGAGGTTTGTATCAAATCAAGGTCACCTACAGATTCGTTGCCATTCAATGGCCAGGTCACCGAGCAGACAACTACAAAATGGTCTATTAGGACCAAAATAGGCATTTAGCTATTCTCGGTAGTGGACTGTAACTAGCTTGTGATGGAAGCTTGGGATCCAATACAAAGATTCCCTGCATTAGCCTCGGTTGCAAGCTTGTTCAGGTCCTATACCGAGCATACAAATATGGTCTATTTTGTTATTGGACGCCCAATTTGGTGATCGAGAAATATGGCGTGCAGAAAACCATGTAAGTTTTTGTTATAGTTATAAGAAAGCCGCTAGAATGCAGATGGAATGAGTTGTTCGCACCATTACTCTTACAATTCTCATTATTATATGTACATGGCACTGATTTTATAAGCAAAAATCCCAGCAAGGTTTTACAAACTTCTTAGGGGCATCTCTTTACAATTTTACAACTTCTGCCGTATTCGTATTTAGTTTTTTTTCCTCTCATTTCAACTCAATCTCTTCGTACTTTGTACAATTCAGTTACACTTCCATATTTATACTACTGCAATCTAACTTGGGGTGGCACCTATAAAGCGAACCTTCAAAGTATTGTAATTTTACAGAAAAGTGCGCTAAGAATAGTGAGCAACTCTACCTACGATGCCATCACTAGTCCCATATTTAAAGGAGTCTAAACTTTTAAAATTTCATGATATCCATTCGTTTCAATTAGGTATTAAATTCATTTTATGTTTTGGCTTAATAACTCTGACACTCCCTTTCGAATTCAATAACCTCTTCCTAACTACAGTCAAATTCTTAATTATAATACAAGGAATATCCACTCTTTTTGCTTGCCACTATGCAGAACGAACACCAGACAGTTCTCAATTTATTTCCAAGGTCCAAAGTTTTATAATTCGCTGAATTCTACTATAAGTGGTTCGTCCTCCTCCGCTTCTTTTAAAAGAAAGCTTAAAGAATTCCTTTTTAGTACACATTAGTTTCAGTATGGCTCTAATTAGATTATTAGATTAACTAAATTGTAACATATGTGTGTGTCGTTATTTAGTATTAATTGCAATTATTATATCAAGACTAGTTTAGCCTAAGTGGAGGAGACCTGACTCATTATAAGCCCCGTGGTTTCTTTCCCGTCTCCTCGTCATTTACTTTTTTTTCTTAAATCCCATATTATATCCATCTTGCGTAGATGAGAATGAATGAAAAGGAGAGCTGACAAAAACCATGAAAGACGCGGTATTCATGTCTGATGAAACTTGTCTCAAGCAATCACAATTTTGTATATAGGAAAAGTTTAATTTGTCCTTTGAACTATAGAATATCATACAAGTGTCAGGTTTTTTTTTTACTTCACCACCGTTCCATAATTGGCCTTCATGGTTTTAAAGAGGATTCCCCACATTTTGTTCCATGATAGTCCATGTGTAGTTTCTCTGCAGATCTTGCATTATAATGGTGTAGATGAATACTCTGCAAAAAGTAATGTTAAATGTATTGGTAATGTGTTTGTTCTTTGTAATGTCTTTGTTTCGTATGAACTTGACAATTTTTTACAGACTTTTTGTTCGCTTGTTGTTCGAACTTGAGATGGTTTCCTCATCAAGCAATCCTCGTGCAACGAAAATTGCACGAGTTGATAACTATTTAAACATACGTTGAGTTTCAGTTAAGGTGAAAATAGCCAGTTTAGAAATTTAAGAAAATTCTTAATGAGCCACAAGCTTATTAGAAACTGACCCACCTTACGAACGTACCTTGCGTAATGCCGAGGAATTTACCGGTAACCTAAATTTCTCCACTTCATTCATTTACTATAAATATTCCAGTATCCTTGTTTTAGTCGCGTACAATGGCACCCCGCTATAACGAAGTGTCACGGTACCGAAAAAAGTGTTCGTTATAGCAGGGTCTTCGTTATAGCGAAGACCCCGTTATAACGAATTATCTGGTTAACAACAAAAATATTCGTTATAGCTGAAGAATGGGATACAGCTGTTTCGAGAAAGGTTGTCCAAAAGAAGCATAAAAGCGTACGCGACAATACCGAAAGGCATTATGGTAAACTGTCAGTATGAGTCAACGAAAACATGACGGCAATGTTATCGAAAACGTCAGCTAGAAATACATGCTCACGCTTTGTTACTGACATCGAGATACAAATGAATTTCAAACTTCAGTCAAATGATCCAGACCATGAATTAGTAACAAAGGGTTAGGATTCACAGAGAAAGCATGATTCTGACAACTTTAACCTTACTTATTTTATGGTATGCTTTGCAGAGAAAGTCGGAGAAATGTACCAAAAATCGTGGTGCCGTCGTTTTTGCTAAGGAACCTTTTGTTTTTGAACGTGTTTTGGTAGCGTGATAGCGAGAGAGAGCTTCAACATGCCTAAGCCTGTGCGTACTGCCACCTCAGTCATCAACGCTATATATATATCCCAAGAAATTGGATCTTTCATCCAAACAGCTCGCTACCGTAGGTCTGGGTGATGCTCGATATACCAAGTCAATATATGCACTATTGTCTCGTTCTTTTGTGTGAAGTCTATTGTGTTATTGTGTAAGGGGTAGGAATCATTGTTGTGTTCTTTGTGACGTAACTCAAGACTTGCTATTCACTTGGTATATCGTGCACCAGCCGTAGGTCTTCACTGGACGGTCGTGGCATCTTCGATTCTGGGGATTCACTACAAGTTGGACTTATTTATTAAATTTCTCCCATACTACCTTCCGGCATTGTCGCGAACGCTCTTGCCCTTCTTTTGGACAACCTTTCCCGAAACAGCTGTATACACCACGCAAAACAGTCTACAGTCTTGCGCGTGAACAGCTACATTTAATTAAAGCAAAGCCTTGAAGGCCAAAGTTTCCTTGACCAATCGGAGTTGTGTTTGGCTTGTCAACCATTTGTATCATCGTGTCGTTATTAATGACTGCGAGCGACAGGACAAAATATTCTTTATAGCGGGTAACTTGTGCTTTAGGACCGTCAAAATCAATTCGTTGTAGCGGGGTTTGTTTCTACATATTTTACTGTAATTCTGTCGGGATTTCAAATGTTGTTCGTTATAACGGGGTCCTCGTTTATAGCGGGCCGGGGTTCGTTATAGCTGGGTGGTACTGTATCTTCACCCAGTAGGGTTTTGTCGGTGGTCTTCCTGAGTAAATAATGAATTTGGGCCAGGAAACCTTTTTAGAGGTGTTCTAAAAATGATTCAACTATCTGATTAGAGTTGCGCTATAGTATCAGATACTTTAATGACTGACTACACGGGTGTTGCAGCGAAAACTCCTTCGTTGTAAGACATCACTACTCAAAGTTGCTGTCTGAGTAAAGTGAATTTATATTTTAAATACACCAGTCAAACACGCATTGAATTTTTAACATAGTGTTAATTGTCAAATGCGGACGGTGATACGTTTCATTAATAGTCGGCTTTCTCCCAAAAGTACACTTTCAGTAACTCACACTAAAACGTTTACTGGCAATGGCTAAAACGCGACGAAAACACAACAGTAAAAAATATAGAAAGGGGGAATGATGCTCATATGCAAACGAATTTGGAGTTTACTTCCAAGTTCTAAAATCTAAAACCTTTTACGTTTTTCGGTCAGAGCGTCCCTTGAATAATTTTTATTAATATATATTATAACTGGCTGTTCTTATGAAAGTTTTTCTTACAACTACTGTTTATATGTTTGTTCCTGGGTACAATTTAATAGTATTTCAACCATCCTGCATGGTTACTACGCACGATTTAGTAAAGGGGATGCGCTAAATTGAAACTAAATCGCCCACCCATATGCCTAAGATCATACGTTATAAATAAACGTAATTTGTAAGCGCTATAACACTGGTTAAAAAAAAAGGTTAAAATAAATACCGTTTTATGATACCATATTTTAAGTTTTGATAACTCACCTGGTAAACATCGAGTTAAACGAAACATTTGGAATTCTTGGAAGTTCTTTTCTTGGAAATGAAGGCGTAATTTATTCAAATGAACAGTTTGTTTACGTGTCTGATTGTTGAACAGAAGGCGATAAGGAGAATAAATTAGCCTGTATCATTAAATGTTAACATTTTACTTGAGAAAAGGGAATCGATATGAAAGCCGGATTAAAACATGCTACGTTACTTAATATATTTTTATTACATTATCTTCGTTAAAGGGACAAGAACCTGAGGATCGGATATTCCTAATTCGTCTCGAACTCAACCCAATGTTTGTAGTAGTGAAGGGAAATATAACTTGCTGGTGAATTGATTTTATTTAAGTCAAATGGCTGAATTTCGTTTATAGCAACATTTTAATTATAGCACCGTGAAAATGATCAGTGGACACGAAACAATGAAATACTATAAGCAAGTGTATCAACTTGCTTAAAACAACTCAAAGGATATAAGTCTGTTATTAATTTAATGGCAAGTCCTGTACACTGCTGTTACAAAGCGAACCGATCACATATTTTTGAGACAAAAAGACTGACCTTGAATTCATTGTAATTAGTTTTAAAATTTGTGAATTGTGCTTCAGTTAAAAACAGTTAGCCGAAAAACGACCAGGTGTAATAGACGACGGAAATCAACGAAGAATGACGGACGATAATGCTTATAAAACACCTGTGCTTACGAACAATTAAAGCGATATCTTTAATTATCAATATCTGGATTTGTCTGCCTTCTCGTATTCTGGTAATGATTTTTAGACGTTATAAGAATTAAAAATTAAAATATCAAATTTGGTCCTGAAAGTCAAGAAAAAGCTAGCTTGGATTCCAAGCCATGATAGAAAACACCTTGTATGACTTTGAGGCAACAAGTTAGGAGTAGCTAAGCATAAGATAATGTCTAACCTATATTTATTTTGCACACTGTGCTTTGATTGTTATTTTAACCGATGTCGTTTATGCCGCGATGGAAATTTCGTCGACGAAGCCTGCTTCGTGCAAACTCGTAAGTGGTCAAAGGAACGTATATGATTTCGTCCGTGATCATGTTCAATAAAGAGTCGCTACTCAGAAGCTTCTCCTTCCTTGATGTCACCAAGGCACGAAGCACCGCCGGTAGTCGACTGAGAAGCGGTCCTAAGGAACACAATCCACCTGCTTAACCGGATGATCATGAGATTCCCCGTGAAGGGGGAAGTGACTAACAATATCTCGCTAGAGTCGTCTAATTTTGGACAATTGCAACTCTACAAAGAGTACTTAAGGGTTATAGGATGGGTTGGTGGCAGTTTAATTTCCAATTTCAAAAGAGGGAGAGAAGATTCTGGATCAAAGAACATCTTCACTAAACCATGAAAGGTAAGGTCTTCAGTATTCGGTGATGTTTTTCCTTGTACTGAGGTTGATTCCATTTACGACACGCAGCTTTTGGTTCACTCACGTTCCGAAGAGCGTGCTAATAAGACTCTAATATAATCGGCATAGACAGGGAAGGTTGCCGATAAAATAAGTATTAAAAGAAGTCTATAACATATATAGTACTTACCATTACCAACTAATAGTAGGGGAGAAAAAACATTTTTCTGAATCGGGTCATGGACTCCAGACTGAATTAAACTTGATTTGTGGTGACAGAAGCTGCTTGAACTGTATTTTTTGTATGTTCTAAGTTTAAAGCATTGGTCAAAAACGAAAGTCGGTTCAGAGTACTACTATAACAAGCTTTTTAATTAAACATGAGACTTGTATGCTATGCTCCAGCCACTTATAGCACAGAATTTGTTCGGCCAATCAGCTTTCAAATTGATTGTCTGAGCTCACGCGCTGGTTGCTGCGTCTACCACGGGTAACCAGGCATCGATGACGTGACTGACGTTTTACTGATTGTTTTCTCTGCAGTTTTGTTTGCTGCGTTTTCTGCCATGATGGCAATTTCCATCATACAGACAAAAGACATCTGTCGACTAGACACCAAGACAAAAGCACAATTCAACAAATTGTTTCCAATGCTGCTAACAGTTGGAGTGGACGTTCTAAAGGCTAAGAACACAATAATTGTAAGTGTCTTAAGAAAATTTTAAGATATAATGTTGTTTATTTTGATAAAGCGTTAACCATCAAACCAAATGGTAATCAGTGACAATTAATTAGTACTAGGAAGTCAAATTAAAGGGACACAGTCATCTGGCGCATATGCGCATTAAATACCACTTCATAGCTAATTTGCATACTGTTGTTAACCAGATATGATAAAAATGACTGATCATAGGATGAGCAAAAGGACGCTCAAAACAGGTATTTCAGTAAACGATTGAAAATCAAGCAGAACAGTGCAATTGGAGCAGAAATTCCAGATGAACCTTAAGGACGTTCGCGCCCATTGCTACTGCGCATCTCTAGTGCGCACGCTATTCATTGGTCACGAGCGTGCCACGTCATTTTCAAGCGCGCGCACGGAGTCGAAAACTCAACAAAATATAGAGCTGATGACCTTTAAGTTAACTTTGTGTGCGAATATTTTTGTTGGATGCTCGGTGACCCCCAATTTTTTTTCGGCAGATCACTTCCTTTTCTGATTCTTTCCATTATACTAAAAAACAAAAAAAATCTGTACGTGGGAAGTTTTAATTATTTCTCATATGCTATTCAAATAGGGTCGAATTTGTACGTGGATACAGGTGTGCGTAACTTAGAAGTTGTATTTTTTAAGGCTAATTCTAGCTGATTTATTGACATATGTAGCAAAGGTCTATCAAATAGGCCTATATGTGCTGTGTTAAACACACATAACTTAGATATGATTCTTCAAATTAACAGTAATGAATCTGAGCAAAATCGCCTCAAATGACTGGAAATCCTAGAAATGCTATGATCTGTGATACGCCTTATCTTCAAAACGAGTTCGGTGACCCCCGATTTTTTTTACGTTTTTAATCTTAACTTATCATTTTCTACCTGCAGACGAAGTTTTAAAAAAATCTGTGCGTGGGAAGTTTTTGGGCGCGAACGTCCTTAATTAAGGGTTGGGGTGAACATTTTCGAAAATGAGAAAATAGTGTCCAGGTCAGCGCGGTTCCAGAGCTGACTGTGTTCCTTTAATGTACGTGCCAGAGTATTCTTGTGTGTGATAAGCTAGCATTTCTGTAGATGACTGCTAGAGTTAAATGGAGAAATTGGAGATTATCTTCATTGATTGTTTTTCTAAATTTGTTGAAAACTGTTTGTTTATACCACTGTAGACTAAAGGATGGTTTAATGACAGCTACGAGATAGCAGACGTACAGTTATCAACGTTTAGAAGGCCACAAAGCATGAATAACGCTTCGGTAAGAGCTTTATTTTGTTGTACATATACAACTCCAAAGGTATTAACATTTGTGGTTCAGGCATTCAAAATGAATCCCTTTGTCAGATGTCACTTTAAAAGTTGGATTTTGTTGCTTGATCTACAAATATGGCTAGTGAAGGCCATAAAGGCTAGAAAAAAGGGAAATAAACAAAGAATAAACATTAACAATAAAATTAGAGTGGCCCGGCGTTTCGATGTTTCTGACATCATTATCAAGGTAAAAATAACAGTTTATCGTGTTGTGAATATAAATATAATAGACATTTGCTAGAGGTGCTTGTGATGTCATGTAAAAAAATAGTTTGAGATCTTGAAAAATTGACATTTCGTGGATAATTAACTTGAAGACAATCGAATTTGTTGTGGCATTTAAGATCTGAAGCCAACAATGAACGTGCAAACTGACTCTATCCGCGCGAACCTACTCACACAAGATCACAAGCAAATGTCTATTACACTCGTTCGACTAATTTATATTCACACCGCTATAAAACTGTCATTTTTACCTTGGCAATGATATCAGCAACATCGAAAAATCGGACCACTCTAATTACAGTTTATTGTTAATTACAGTTTATTATCTATTGCAGTTTTTCAGTAAACCGTTAATAAACACAAGTTAAAAGAATACCTAGAACCAAATAAGACTTATAATAATTCCCAGCCTTAAAGTCAGTCAATATGTTTTCTATTGACACAAGACTATATCGCTACATGGAGGGATTTTCACTTGAGTGTTGACAATAATACGCATTTTCTTTGGTTTTGTATTGCTATATCAAGCGGTTGGCGCCATTTAAGTATCACATTAGGAATAATACCAAAAAAAAACAATTATAACTGGTTCGTTCACGTATTCCGTTGCGCATTGGTTCCGCCACGTTTATTTGCTTTGAGTTTTGATTAGTTCACATTGTATAGTTTGTGACTGGCCAGAGTACTAGTGATTACGTTTGTTCCCCGACATTCAATTGGAAACGACTCCGTTTTAAACTAATACTGACACTACAATGTTCATTTTCTACAGCTCCAGAACACGTTAGAAGTCAATCGTCGTATTTTGAAGGCATTCATTCCGAACATGAGCAAATTCAAAAGGCAATTTGGTGCTTTTGTAGCTGCTAGGGACGTGCGGCATCAACTTCAAGAAGTGAAATGGAAAGCTGGCAACATCATTAACTTTATTCAAGCAATTGAAAAGGTGCTACACAAGGTGACTGAATTACAAGTAACCTCTACTGATAATTGACTACAAAGTTAAAAGTCGTAATTTGAAATCCCTACTCAGCATTGTGACACAAATATATCTCCTAATTAAGAACTAGTATAAGGTAGTTAGCGCGCCCACTGCTTAAATTAGGTTTTCCTCGAAAAAAAGTGCATCATAACATATTGTTTGCTTAATCTCTTTACTGCAGCTCGCCCAGAAATCTACAGTGGTCATCCGCCCTATGAAAAGCACTGCCATTAAAACAACGCCCAGCTCTCATGCTGTTTCTGTTAGTACCCAGAGCCCTGCGACAACAAGACCTCCAACGACAGCTTTAGCGCTCCACGACATCGCTCTTCGAGCGTCCGCCATGTTGGACGATTTGTACTCCAACATTGTAACGATGCAATTGGACTTCTTGAAAGTATCCAGGACGAAGTGCCCCACGAAATAATGACATGTGATCTTATAAAGCTTAGGAACGCCATATTTATTCTGTAACAAGCTGCTAATTCAAGTGGTATACAAATGTTAATAGCCGAGGATTAATGAAGGCTCGTTGGGCTATCGGTAAGGCAATATTTGCTTCAAATTGTTGTCATTGTATGACTGCCATAAAGCTTACTGTCTCAATGAGACTTTTTAGATTGGTACAAGAAATGAAAGAAATACAAAGGGAACTATAAATAGTTACTGTAAGTTTTAACAATTGGTCGAGAATAAACTTGATAAGAATTAACTTGTATTAATGTCTCTTGTTTCTGAGTTGTGCTTGACGTTTAGAAACCTTGCTTTTAAGTTTCAATTTTATTTCTTTTGCTTTCTTGTGAGCAGCCATTTACCAAATAGATTCTGAGCTCGAGATTTCTTTGAGACGATAGTTGATAAGACCCAGGGCCGTCATTTAATCAAGAGCAAATAATCTACTTTATTAAATCCATTTTGAAATCACTGGTTATCTTTGCAATGTGATTGGCTCTCAGCCGAAGCGACTCGTGCAATTTCAGCTTTTTCAAAAACTCACTCGTGCAAATTAATTCCAAATTGAACTCGAAACCGTATGATTACCTATACAAATTGCAGTCCACTCAGTTCAATTACCATTATTAAAAAGAATCTTGATTCCTAATTAAAGGGGCAACTTAGCAGCACTTTATTTTGTGCCCGCGTTTGTTACGTCTTCTGCGTCTTCTGTGTGACTGCATGTGTTGCTGCGAAAAAAGTTAAAGTTGGTTGCATTAATTAATAATTATAATAATAATTATACCAGGTCACTTCATTCACACAATTAGTGGTAATCATTCTCTTTAATTCGATTCGTCATGGCGTTTCGTATGTATTCTAGCCATAGTTGCTCTAGCTGCATACATTTTCAAAATTAAAACAGCCACTTGATATAACAAAGGTGAGGGGTCTGGAACCTAGATTAAGCAAATGCTTAACTTTATATAGTTTAATGTTAAGTATTTCCTTAATTTAGGTTCCAGACCCCTCACCTTTGTTATTTATAAATAGCTGTTTTAAATTTCATCGGTTACTTTTGAAAATGTATGCAGAGAACCTAGGAAACGTGAAGTCTTAATCAAAATGTACAAGTTCAATATGTTTATCACTGCTGTTTGTGTCCTATTTTTGATCAGGACTATTAACCCTTTGTACTTGCAAAGTCCATTTTTTCTATGTAATTGAACAGAAACGTTTCCCAAGATACAGAATCTATAATCATCTGATGAGACAATTCGAGTCAGTTATTCAGAACACACTGAGGGTTAGTTACCGTGTTTATGGACGTAGTGCTACACATGCTTCAAAAGAAATGCTGCTGATCAGCTCTAAGACAGTACCCAAAATCCCAGAGATTTTGGACACTCAGGAAATTAAAAGGCTTGCGGGAAAAAAAAAATCAAACCGAAGGATGGAAATATTTATTGGTTATCATCTGCGTCAACGGAATACCAAACAATGATGACGTAATTTGTTACTTTCACCAGCTGATGTTTCCAGGCGGGGATATAGGGGAGGGCGCAGGGGTGCGCCCCGCCCCCCCCGCCCCCCCCTTTCCCGAAATGAAGCCTTCTTCGTATTTGCTTTTAAAATTTTGTTCACCTCACCGGTCCTTCCTAAGGTGCACCCCCTCCCAAGAAAACTCCTGGATCCGCCCCTGTGTGTCGAACTTTAATTTTCCTTTTTGTCAAACCATTTAGTGATGGTTAAGTTTTGTTGGTAGCTACAAAAAAACTCAGCAGAACCTAATTCCTCATCGGTTCTCTCGTGATCATATGATATTTTAATGTACTACCATAGATCAATTTCGCTACACTAAAATTTAACTTGGAGCCGATGCTTTAGTTAAGGCGGGGATACACAAGAATTTAAGTGAAATTTTGGTAAGTTTAAAGAGAGCTGCAGGTTGAAAGGGAAAAAAAAGGGTTATGGAACACCACCAGACAGTTGCCCGACCGCTCAATGGCACCCGAGATTGTTGGGCAAATGTTTGGAGTGCATCTACCAATTTTTAACTTCAAACTCTAATTTTAGAACAACACCAAATCTTCAAAATTTCCTATTTCCATAAATTTTACTAATCCTTTGAGAAAAACTATTTATCTCCAAATATACCTAAAAAATCACCAAAAAATTACAAAACGACCCAAAACATAGATATGTGAAATGAGCATAGAGATTCTTGATTGCTTGAAACGTAAGTGAGATACTTGCATTAAAAACATAATATTAAAGATGAGGGTCGTAGGTTCAAATCCCATCTGGGACTCGGATTTTTTTCCGAGGTCTCCATAAATGCTATATCATGTTGTTGTTATTTCATCTTTAATATACTCACTTTGGAGGTTGGTTGGCTGCATCTTGATATGCTTTAATGTGACAGCGCGATGCTGTTAGTGAGTTTATGTGTGCCAGTCATTACTTGGCTGTGTAACCGCGCGATGCGGTTCCAGTCGAGACCCACAAATTGACCCTTGCTCACCATAGAGTCTCCAGTAGCTCAGTGGTTAGAGCATCCGACTAGATCACGGAGGGTCGTGGGTTCAAATCCCATCTGGGACTCGGATTTTTTTCCGAGGTCTCCATAAAAACATAATACCCAGCCAAAATACGGCTTTCATGTGGATCCCCAGAGGCGGATCCAGGGGAGGGGTTTTGGGGGTTGCAACCCCCCCTTTGAGAATTTTTTTTTTGGTTATTTTGCCTGATTCTTCGTAAAATAATAATAGAATAAAATTGTTTTTACGAAGTTATTTCACTTTTACCATTCGACTGCTTGTCAAGTTATGAAAAGATAATGTACATTTCGCAAAGCGGATCGTATCAGGTTCAGGTATAACAAGCGACATGAACAGGTGACATTCATTGATAGTGTACAACCCCCCCTTTCAGAAATTCCTGGATCCGCCCCTGATCCCCAAGGAATGCCAAATGTCTTCTTACTTTTGATAAGTCTTAGAGCCAAGTAAACTAACCTGTGACTCTGTTAACTGACTGGTCTCAAGTCTTCTCTTATGAGAAAATATTGTTAATTAGGAGCCAAGGATGATTAGCCTCCAACGTAGACGCTTGGGCTCGTCACGCAATCTTTCTTCGAAGGAAGGAAGATTACGTGACGAGCTTTCGTAGGAGGCCAAAGGATGATGGAAAGGAGAGAAGAAAGGCAGACTATTTCATCTTCCTCCTTCCCACCATCCCGGCGCGCACGCTGCAATTTTTCAGATGGAGCGAGTCAGCTTTCTTAATTAATGTAATGCTCCCAAAATGATAATTTCGAAAATTATATTTAAAATACTGGCGTACAATGGTTCTCTCGTCAAGACTTTTAATGTCCCCAGACAGCATATTGGCTTGTAAAGAACTCAGATTGGTTGAAGGCGTTGTGACATTCTGTAAGCGAATCAACTCTGCAAGTCATTCTGAAAGATGCAGAACAGAACGGAGAACAGAAACTTTACTGTATGACAACCTTGTTCCGTTTGGCTTCTCATCGAGCAACCAATGCTGCAAAAACTTTGCTGAAAGATATTTATTTTGCTCCGTATACTTTCCAATCCAAGTACCTAACGTACTCCTGTAAAATAGCTGCTACATAGATTGCGTTGCAAACAGTTTTATTAGTCAGTGTTGTATGGATAACGGTTTGCAATCGTTATCTGTCATCTTAATCTTCCTGAATCTTTACTCTCCTTTTTTTCATTTATGCATGGCTTACTATAAGTTTTGTGATTTTTTCTAAGTTAGTTAACTATTATTGTTACAGTACATAGCTTTATTTTAAATGACAAATTATATGGACCTAACGTCAAAACGTCAAAATAAATCAAATAGAATACTCAATTATGCACATATAGCTCCTTTCGTATTTTTTAAGGATGGAAGTTGGGGTCCACCATATTGAATTGCCCAGATCATTAGTAAAGGTACCATGCAGGGAGAGCAGTATAACAGAATAAACAGAACTTAAGTCTTACAGATGCATTATTGCGGCTGGATGTAGTCACATTCATGTCAGCTCTCACGGCGAGAGCTAAACAACTAAAGGCAGAACAAGAAACAAAACTATCGTACGAGCAAATTTGACCATCCGGTGTACTGATTTCATATAATGCTTCCATTAGAAGCTCGGAGTTCACAAGTAATACCTGTAACAATATTAGTGCGACATTGTTGAGAGTAAAGAGAACGAAGCGAGAAGAGAGCTTCACAACACGTGCTCAAGATGGCGGATAACAAGAACAACTTTTATTCCCTAAAGCGAGGTCATGACGTAAGCGTCACGCGTAACGTAATACATATTGTAACATCCTTCCCTTTTTTTTTTTCGAGTGAGCTGAGGGTAACAATATGAAGTAGCAAGTTAACCATGAGGGAAAAGAAAAAAAAAATGAATCAACTGCTAAATATAGGCAACAAAATATATATGAAGACCAAAAGTCAGTCTCTATAGTCAGTTCTGGTTTGTCTCTAGTAAAAAAAAAATGTTCAAGTTAGCACATAGTCTTTCAGCCTAGCTGGTGGCTTGATGGCACGGCCTGATCGGGAGCGCTTCACAGAATCACAAGGGTTGGGCGCGGGGTTTGTGTTGGTCACTCCCTCTGCCTGGTTCTGGGGGCCGGCATTGTGCGGCGACTCTTGCTCGGGGGTAGCCACCCTACAGTCAGCACTGGGCACAATGTGAGGTGCTTTGGCACAGTCTTGTTGGTTGGACGGCTGTGGGGTTTTCACCAGGTGTTGTCGGTTGCGCCTGTAAGTCGTGCCAGATGCCTGAACTTCATACGATCTTTCATCTAACCTGCGAGTCACTTCAGCTTTCTTCCAGGTATGCTGTCCGAGGACAAAAGGTTTCATGCGGACAGTGTCCCCTTCCTTTAAGGTAGGCAAGTCATGTGCAGTACGGTTGTAGTACTTTGCTTGTCTCTTCTGGTTTAGTTGAAGCTGTTCCATCTCATGAGGGTTCAGGGGATTTCTTGGTTCCAGCAAGGACTTGGTAGTCGGCAACAGGGTCCTGGTCCTTCTACCCATGAGACGCTGGGCTGGACTGCTGTCTACGCCTTGTGTTGGGGCGTTCCTGATGTTGAGCAAAGCAAGGTATTGGTCTTCGCCTGATTTAGTGGTTTTCCGCAGCATGCGCTTGGCTACTTTCACAGCTGATTCAACCTTGCCATTGGCTTTGCTGTGGTGGGGTGACGTGGTAGTGTGTTCGATACCCCAGCTCTTGGTGAAGGTACTAAATTCACTTGACACAAATTGAGGTCCATTGTCGGAGACCAGCTGTCTGGGGATCCCGTATCTAGCAAGATGGGCCTTCAGCTTCTTGATGACCGTTGTGGACTTGGTATCATTGAGGCGGTCCAGCTCCCAGAAGTTTGACTTGTAGCAGACAGTGATGAGGTAATCTTTACCGCGACACGATAACAGGTCACAGCCAATCTTCTCCCAGGCTCGTTCAGGAATGTCATGGCTCATCAGAGGTTCCTTGCATGGTGTCTGCTCGAAATTTCTACATGCTTCACACGTTTGGATCCACTCTTTTATCTCCTTACTCATGCCAGGCCAGAATACATGTTCTCGAGCTCGTCGCAGGCATGTGTCAATGCCTTGGTGTCCAGCGTGGATGTCTCTCTTTATCTGAGACCGCATTTCCTTTGGTACAACCAATCTCTCGCCTCTGAAAATTAGGCCATCAGTGACTGCCAGTTCATCATGGATGCTGAAGTATGGCGTGACAAGAGGTGGTAGTTGGGACTTGTCTTTTGGCCATCCCTGTAGTATGGTCTGCTTCAGCTGTTGTAGCGCTGGATCATGGTTGGTGTGGTGACGCATTTCCCCGATTCTCTCATCAGACATCACAAGGTAGGTCAGAGCATTGATGATTTCAAATTCTTCTTGTGCTCCTTCACAGGTTTGGGGAAGGTATGCCCGACTCAAAGTATCAGCCAGGAACATTTCTTTGCCATTCAGATACTGCACATCGATGTCATAGGCCAGAGCGCGTACCAACATGCCTTGGAGGCGCTTGGGGGCTCTATCGAGAGGTTTCTTTGTGATGCTCTCTAATGGCTTATGGTCAGAGTAGACGGTTATGTGACGACCATAGGTGTATTGGTGCCACTTCTCAAGAGCAAATACAATAGCGAGCATCTCCTTCTCGATCGTTGCATACCTTGTTTCGGTGTCACTGAGGGCTCTGCTGGCGTACGCTAATGGTCTTCCTTCTTGTAGGAGTGCTGCACCTAGGCCTTGCCCACTTGCATCGCATTGAATTGACAGTTCTTTGGTGGAGTCAAAGTAGGCCAGCACTGGAGCTTGTGTTAGGAGACGTTTGATTTCTTCAAATGCTTTGTCATGAACAGAGTCCCAGGTCCACTCAACATCGGGACGAGTCAGATCACTGATGGGACGCATGACATCAGAGAGTTTAGGGACGAATCTTGAGAGGTAGTTGACAGTCCCTCTTAGTCTTTCAACACCTGCCTTGTCTACAGGCGGCTTCATCTTGACAATTGCTTCAATTTTAGCGGGGTCAGGTTTGAGACCACTGCTGCTTACCACATGACCCATAAATGGAATTTCCTGTAATCCAAAACGGCACTTGTCTTTGTTGAGAGCAATTCCGATTTCACAGCAGCGTTGTAGGAACAAACGTACCCGCTCATCATGTTCTTCGTCTGTGCGGCCCCAAATGAGCACATCGTCCGCAATGCAGCGGACACCTTCGAGACCCTCCAGGGCCTGGTGGAGCCTTTTCTGGAAGATCTCGCTGCTAACCGTGAGACCAAATGGGAGACGGCACCAGCGATAACGCCCAAATGGAGTGGCAAACGTGGTCAGCAGGCTCGAGGGGTGGTCAAGTTCACAGTGCAGATAGCCCGCTTTTAGATCGCAGACAGAGAACTTGCATGCTTGAGACAGTTCTGGCAGGATATCCTCTAGGACGGGTAGCTTGTAGTGTTCACGTTTGAGGGCTTTGTTGAGAGGGCGGGGGTCTATGCAGATTCTGATGCCGGACTTCTTCTCGGCGACAGACATTTGACTCACCCAGTCGGTGGGTTCGTCCACAGGCACAATCATATCAGTGTCCACAAGGCGCTGGAGTTCGGCCTTGACTGCATCTTTGCGTGACTCAGGCAGAGTGCGTGCACTTCGAATCACCGGGGAAGCACCCTCAACAATTGTGAGGTGTACCTTCTTGCCAGGGAGTGTGCCAGGTGTTTCCTTGAAGGTGTCTGGGAAGAGTTGAACATAGTCATTCTCAGGTGAAGATACTGCATTTACGACCTTGAACTTGTCATAGTTCACTGTGATGAGGTTCATTTTCTGCGCCGCTTTACCACTTAGTAGAGGGGTAAGTTCCTTGTCAACAATGACAAAGTCCACTTTGAACTTTTGCTTGGTGGTTGGGTTCACTACTTTTATTTTGCATTTACCAAGGGCTTGCAAAGAGGTTTTGTTCCACATCTGGAGGTTCACCATTTCAGGGCGAATGTGGGCGTTTCCAACGTAGCGCTTAGGCAGAATACATACAGTAGAGCCACAGTCAATTTGTAATTTCACTGGCTTCTTGTTGACCTCCATTTCACAGAAGATGAGTTGATTGCTGAGTTGGACTGCATTGACAAGGTGATCCTGATCAGTTGTAATTCCACTAATGGTTTCACTGCTGCTTTCAGAGGAGTCGGTAGAGTAATCTTCAACAATAGTGTGGACGCTGTGGTGCTTACACTTAGAGGACGCTTGAAAGTGGTTTTTGCCACCACAGGCTGTGCAGGTCTTTCCCCATGCAGGGCAGAGCTCCTTCCTCATTAAGTGAACTTGGGAGCAGAAGAGGCACTTTCTTTTGGTAGCACGCGGATCACTAGTTTCTCCAGATTTTTCTTTACCAGGATTTTCCTTTCTCCCGCGTTTTCCTTTTCCATGATCCCCAGATTTTCCTTTAGCTTTGTGTTTGCCGTCACCAGATTTCTTTTTTTTGTTAGAGCTATGGGTCACCTTATTAATCTCATCACTCTTGAGAGCTTTCATGTGAAGAGAAGCAGCCTCTTTTGCACGACAAATTTCGATGGTTTTGCTCAGTGTAAGGTCGTGTGTGGAGAGGAGTTCCTCACGAGTCTTGTCATCTGAGATGCCTAAGAGTAGACGGTCCATGAGCAAAAGTTCACGCATGCAGTCGCAGAAGCCACAGGTTTTGGCCAAGTTGCGTAATACAGAGACATACTCATCGATAGACTCACCAGATTCTTGGTTACGGCGATTAAATTGAAAGCGCTCGAAGAATTCTTGTTTTTGACCGAGAAAATGCTGGTCATATTTCACAAGAATGTCAGCCATGTTGTTGCGATCTTCACCTTCGCCGAATTTCATTCCGTTGAAAATTCGCATGGCTTCGATACCAATACAGTGCAGTAGCATGGCACATTTGTAATCTTCACTTTGGTCATTTAGACCGGCAAGGACGCAATAGTTTAACCATCGTTGTTTCCACAACTTCCAGTTGTCGGCGCGATCGCCATCGACCTCGAGTGGTTTTGGCGGGGTGATTTGTGGTCGTCGAAAACCAGGATTTTCTGGAGCTTGAGCACCGGGAGCATCGGCAGCTTCGGCGTCAGCCATTTCGTTCCAGATGAGGGGACGGAGGTTTACCAACTGCAGCGAGTTTCACACAGAAGAGAGAAGTGACTGCTCGGCAGTTTCCAGAGATGATAACAAGTTGTGACGACGCTTGAGTAAAGCAGTAAACACTGTTCGAAGAAGAGCGAGGTTCTTGAGGGTTCGACGAGAAAACGACGACAGCAGTAGTCACTGTTGGACGTTAGCTCGGTGTCGCTGCCACCATGTAACAATATTAGTGCGACATTGTTGAGAGTAAAGAGAACGAAGCGAGAAGAGAGCTTCACAACACGTGCTCAAGATGGCGGATAACAAGAACAACTTTTATTCCCTAAAGCGAGGTCATGACGTAAGCGTCACGCGTAACGTAATACATATTGTAACA